>NW_026495329.1:0-15000 GCF_026875155.1 Cherax quadricarinatus | reverse complement strand
ATTTCCTTCTCTTGGATAAGTGAAATGTCAGTGTACAGTCGTCGCATAGCATGTGATACCTGGGTTGAGATGAAGAAGTTCGTTGAAGTAGACATTCCATAAACAGTGGAACCCAGCACGCTCCTTGTGGAACGCATTCCCCAATAGGATGCCTGCTGATTCTCGTTCCATTGAGACGACACTTAGAGATCTACCAATGAGTAATCACTGAGGAGACCATAGCGTAGAGCCTGCAATTCCCAGTGCATGAAGTTTGGCTAAGTGATGGCCCTGGTGCACACCACCCGTTCGAAAGCGCCAGCAATGTCCAGTGCAACCACACAGCTGGACTTTGGTTTCATCCATGACTGTGCCACTTAGTGGAGAGGTTTTAGGCAACAGATCAGCAGCAGAGTAACCTTTCCTGAAGCCTTATTGACGAATCACAAAGTAGAGAGTGGTAGTCAAAAAAATCTGTCATTTGTCTTGAGATAATTGTTTTCAAGGATCATACCAGTGATTGACAAGGAGTGACACTGGTCTGTAGTTCTGATTTCTGCTCTGCTCTTCATTTTGTGAACAGGGACACAATTGCCTCTTTCCATGGAGAGGGCCATTTACACTGTACTAGGGGCAGTGGCTGAAAAGATGCGAGTTAGAGGTGGCTGCTAGCTGGTCTGCACATCTTCCTCAACAATCTTGGGCTCAACTTGCTGGGCCCACAGCCTTTTCTTGGTCAAGTGATTTAAGAAGGAAATGCACCTCCTCCTGCCTTATTTGTCACCCACACCACTGACAGTTTTGACTCAGTTCTTGCAGCAGCCAAGGAGGGTCCCGTGCTGATCAGGAACTTGCATTTTTGGTAGCAAAAGTGTTCAGCAAAGAGGTCCGTCTTCTCTTGACTACTAGTATATAGGTGGTCCCATCCACCTGTGTCGATTTAGAGTGAATAAGTCATCAGGCAGATAACCTTGTCTGTCCTTGACCTGGGACCCACCAGTTTTGGAGCCTACCCTACCCTGATGCTAACTTTCTTATAGTGTCCACCTCCCATTTAGCAATGCCCACATTTGAACATCCACCCATATGCCTAACAGGCTTGCATGTGCAAGTTTCCTGTTATATGTGGTAGGATGTCCTCTTATACCTTCGCGCCCATGCTTTGTACTTAGCAGTAGCAGCCCTCTCTTACAACGAAAGCCAAACCAAGGCTGATATGTAGGCTTTTTCCACATATTTGCCGGTGAGGAAGTGTTCTTGTTGCGGATTATGGATGTGCCAGTGAAGGCTTTCACTTGGTATGTCAACAACCCCCTGGAGAAAGAGCATTCCAGTCGGAGGGTGGCGAGCCTCAGAGGCAAAGGCTGTCCAATTACCTCTTCCTTTCCCTTCCCATAGCCAGGTTGTGCGTGATGGACTCCCTCACCTCGTTCTGTTGGGATCTAAGTGTGGTAAAAACACCTTGTGGTCAGACGATCCAACGTAGCCGATGGGGTTGACAAGTGACTATGCCTTCTCCAGATCACTCACGTACTGGGTCAAGGGAGGAGGCCAGAGATATGAGTAGGAAATCAACAAAGTTTCTCATTCAAACAATGCAAGAAGGTCATCAAGTCCCCGCTGTATAAGGTGCTGGTTGAGGTCACCAACAATTATAATATGTTGACAGTTGTTGTGTAGCAGAAGGTAGTCCATATTTTCACATTAGGAAGTTGATAGGTCTGCGTGTTGCCACTGAGGGGGTTTTTTCGTACATGCCACCATGCGAGTACAGAGGACTAGTGTTTATAACAGAGCTTGAAAACATCATTCAAGATGTGTAGGGGTGGCAAACATTATGTGCTTGGGCATGAACACTTTTAGAGAAGCACACAGCAACACCACTCCTTGCCCTTGCCTGTCTCTTCTCATCCATGAAGGTGTAGCCAGCAATTCTTGCAAAATTTCTGGAGTCCTTCATCCACAAAAGTTTTCAACAACAGCTATCCCAGTTCAGGGACGTCGAGTGATGCACAAAGCTATGTGTGAGCTCTCCAACATTAGTAATGAAACCTCTAATGTTGCCGACAGGATGCTGATAGACTGCTCCTCATGATGAAGTGATCAGCTTGAGGTGGTTGGTGTGTAGGTGAATGTAAGGTGCCTGCCACTTTAAGAGTAGGGTACTGAGGCCAGCTGCAGGATTGGTCTGTGTCGTGTAATAAGGCCCATCCCACCTGCTTGCTGGGATAGGAGTAGCTAAGTGCGTGACGTGGTGAGAGGTGTTCACCAATTCAGAGATCCTGCTGGTTTGGTTTTTATCTGAGACCAGGCGGTCTCCCTCTCTCCTCTCTCTCGCTCTCTCTCTCTCCACTCTCTCTCTCTCTCTCTCTCTCGTCCTCTCTCTCTCTCTATCTCTCTCTCTCTCTCTCTCTCATTCACTCTCATTCTCTCTCTCCTCTCTCTCTCATCTCTCCTCTCACTCTCTCTTCTCTCTCTCTCCTTCTCTCTCTCTCTCTCTCATTCTCTCTCTCTCATTCTCTCTCCTCCCTCATTCTCTCTCTCTCATTCTCTCTCTCCTCCTCTCTCTCTCTCTCTCTCTCTCTCCTCATCTCTTCACTTCTGTCCTCTCCCATCCTCCTCTCTCTCTCTCTCTCATTCTCTCCTCTCTCATTCTCTCTCTCGCATTCTCTCTCTCTCTCGCTCCTCTCGCTCTCTCTCTCTCTCTCATCTCCTCTCTTCTCTCTCTCTCTCGTCTCCTCACTCTCTCTCTCCCTCATTCTCTCTCTCTATACTCCTCCTACTCCTCTAAAACAATGCTCTTCAAGTGCTGGATTCACTGGTCCTTTATCAGCTCAGTTAAAAGTCTTCCAAACATATCTCTCAAGAATGTAGTAGAGAAAAAGTTACTCTTTCAGTAAGAGATATATATTGTTCAAGACTGAAAGAACAGTTTTATTACAAAAATTGAGAGGCAGATTTAAATGCAGATGAGTTGGCTTTCATCTAGAATCTATGGCCAAAATGAGGCAGTGTCAATATCCCTTACCACAGAAGTGATGTAACTATATATTTGCAGTCTAGGTATTAGGCTGGAAACATCGTAACTGTACAGTCTTTTTATTTCTGTCTCAAACACGCGGGATAACGGGCATATCTTGCACTATCTACTTACACATAGGTCACACTACACATCATGTACAAGCAATATATTTACATATCTATCTGGGCTTTCTTCTATTTTCTTAATAATTCTTGTTCTTTATTTTCTCTTACCTCCATGGGAAAGTGGAGCAACTTTATTCCTCCGTAAGCATGTGTGTCGTGAGAGGTGACTAAAATGCTGGGAGCATTAAATTTAAAAATGAGAAACTTTCGTTTTTTCTTTTTGGGTCACCCTACCTCGGTGGGATACAGCCAGTTTGTTGAAAGAATATATTTGCGGTAGCGTACAGCTCCGTGTTGGTCAGGCTAACTCACACCCACCCATACCCACTCTTGTTCCTATTCAACCTATATTTAATGCTACCCAGAGTTCTTGCTTTCATGAGGCTATCTGGGAGTTTGCTCCACTAATCTGAAACTCTTGCTAAATCAGTATTTCTTTATATTTTATCCAAATCTAGTTATCTCCAACTTGAATAAATGGCTGCGAGTTTTCTCTTGGTTTGGTGTTTTCAACGCGCTTTTTATATCTCCCTTTTATATTCCTGTTTTTCATTGGTACCTTTCAGTTTTATCTATTCAACTTCTACGTCTTTCCAGAGAGTACATGTCCAGTGCCAGAGAGTACATGTCCAGTGCCTTCAGCCTATAATCGTAGGGAAGGTTTCCAATACATGGATTCAACGTCGTTATCCTTTTACGTATATTTTACAACGAACTTAAGTCCACCCTGTAATACTGATACCATAATTTAGCAAAATACTCTGTTCTATTGCCTTCATTACAAACATTTATGTTCTGCTGTCTTGGGTTTAAATTTCTGCTAACCAAAACGCTAACTTTTTGCTTGTTGGCTTTGAGATCTACATTGCGTACAAATGTTACCTGCATGCATCTGCCACTTCTCCGACCACACACAGCATCAACATACCTCAGTCATGTACAAGAATGGTATACAATACCGACAAGATGAAAACATCTCGCCATCCAGTGGCTTTATTGTAGACGTCTCGCCATCCAGTGGCTTTATTGTAGACGTCTCGCCATCCAGTGGCTTTACCAATACAGAATCTAGGACTTGAGGGCTTTTCCTCCTCGAATTAAAATTTATACAATTATGAGCATTTTTTAAAATATACTTACGTCTGTATATTATTGTTGTTTTATGTCTACTGTTAAGACTCAGGAAAAGAATACAGTGAATACAGTTATTATTTACCAAGCTTCGTGAATTCAGATCTGTGCTAGAGTTGTAGGAACTTTGTCTATGATTGTATCAGTACATTATATTGTGTGTAAACCAGACACTTGCGCAACATTTGTGAAGGTTTATTGTGCAGACGTTTCATAAACGCTGCACAAGTGTTTCAATTATCAACTTATCAGTTTTTTTATACCTGACAAATTGATAATTAACGTACACACGCATAACGTACACATAAGTGTGAACGTAAGTGAGTGTAACACAATTAATGTTAATTTCTGTAGTCTGGTCTGGGAAACTGAAGCAAGGATCCCAGAATTCAACATTCCCTCTTCGGGTGAACATACATTACGATATTTAACACCATGACCGGTGTGATACACTACGTTGTGTTTAATGTAGCCTCAGTCTAAGCACTAGACTGCAGTCCATATTAATTATAACAGTCCATTTAACCACTCACTTTTATCATTACAGCCTTACGAAGGTGTAAGGTTGTTATGATCGATCATAACACAAACTATAATTATTTTGAGATACCAGTCTATTTGTTAGTGAACGAGCAGCGAAACATTGGATACCACGCACACATGGTAAGGATCTGAGGTGTGGCAGAAACTCCGCAGCAAGATCTTACCTTCAAATAATATGATATAAAACTAAAAACGCACTATCAATAATATGATAATAATACAAGGGGGGTTATGTACACTCAGTATTTTATGTAACAAATCCGCAATGAACTCTACACACACACACACACCACCCCCACACACACACACACACACACACAACACACCCTGTTTGCAGCTGACGAATTGAAGAAAGAATTCATTCGAACGAAGAACCAGGCAGAACTACAAAAGGGATCTGGACGAGGCTGCAACCTGTCCAGCAAATTGTGCTCCTGGAGTTCAATCCACCAAGTGCCAAGTCGTGAATATTGGGGGATTGGAAAGAAGACCGCAGACGGAGCCAGAGACTACAAACCTTCACTCAAGGAAAAAGATCTTGGGTTGAGTATAACACCAGGCCACATCTCCTGAAGCGCACATCACCAAATACTGCGCAGCATATGGGCGCCTGGAAACCTCAGAACAGCATTCCGACATCTTAATAAGGAAGCGTTCAGGACCCTGTACACCGAGTAGTTAGGCCCATATTGGAGTATGCGGCACCAGTTTGAAACCCACCCTAGCAAGCTAAGTAAAGAAACCTAGAGAAAGTGCAAAGGTTTGCAACAAGACTAGTCCGTCCAAAGCTAAAGAGGTATGTCCTACGAGGAGAGGTTAAGGGAAATTCAACCCTGACGACACTGGAGGACAGGAGAGATTAGGGGGGGCATGATAACGACTTACAAATACTGAGAGAAATCGATCAAGGTGGACAAAGACAGGATGTTCCAAGAAGACTGACACAACCACTACGGGGACACAGTTGGAAGCTGAAGAGACAGATTAATCACAAGGGATGTTAGGAAGTATTTCTTCAGCCCCTTAGATGTCAGGGAGTGAATAGTTTGGGAAGCGATGTAGTGGAGCAGGATCCCAAACATAGTTCCTTTAAAAGCAGAGGTACGATAAGCTCATGGTTCAGGGAGATGACCTAGTGGTGACCATGGAAGAGGCGGGGCCAGGGCTGACTCGACCCAGCTAGTGAGTACAACTAGCTGAGTACACACACAAACACACACACACACACACACACACTCACACACACACACACACACACACACACAAACACACACACCACACGGTGGGTGAGACGTGGGTGCACAAGGTCCGAGAACCTTCGTGTTTGTTTAGGCGTGCAATAACCGCTAGCAGTAAATCAGTGGTATGACAAAGTCGTGAACAAACTACGAGTGATAACTATAGTTATTATTTAAAAATTTCGAGAGGAAACCTGAAATATCAGTATTTTTTTTAAATGCGCAAAAACCGTTGTGGATCTACTAGGCACTGTTGCCACACAGATACAAACAAAAAGATAAAAGTGAGTGTGGAAACGGGTGATCAAGAATTACCAGCGTTTGGTTAACAAGTGAAATGTGGGGCACCGTAATGTGAGAGTAAAAAAGTTAATAAGCAAAAGGAGAAAGAAAAAATAAAATATACAACAAGGAAAGGTGGCAGTAGGCCTGCTGAAGCAGTGACGTCACAACAGTTTGTATGCCATTATACATATAAAGTGTAACACCGAATGTGAAGTGTATTCTGTAATAAGTGAAAAGTGAAATCACTTGAGGAACGCGGGATGCATGATCATATATGATTATAAACATCACGGGTGAAGGAGTTACAAAATAGTGATAGAAGGCCTATGTACGACGACTACGTCATCAGCATCTGGCAACTTGTCATCACACCGCTGTCAGCGCAAGTATTTCACCTGTTGAGGTTGCATTTTGCAAGGTTGAGTCTGGTCCTGCATCACTGTTAGATACTGGTCACTAACTCCTGCAAGCCATTACCAGAATTAGAGTAGAAATAGCATAGACGAGAGTGCATGGAGTAAAGCGGTAGTGAGGGATAATGTCAGACACTTAAGCTGAGACAAGCTAAATTTTACAGCCTAGCTACTCTCTGAATTTTAGAAGTAGAATCGATAAGTGTTACAAGTATTGGTAAGCTTAGAATTACTGGTATCTACCGGTATTTATTAGCAGTATGAATACTTAGAAGTGGGGTGCGCACACACACACACACACACACACACATCAACCAAATAACTGCTGCAGCATATGGGCGCCTAGCAAACCTCAGAACAGCATTCCGACATCTTAATAAGGAATCATTCAGGACCCTGTACACCGTGTACGTTAGGCCCATATTGGAGTATGCGGCACCAGTTTGGAACCCACACCTAGCCAAGCACGTGAAGAAACTAGAGAAAGTGCAAAGGTTTGCAACAAGACTAGTCCCAGAGCTAAGAGGTATGTCCTACGAGGAGAGGTTAAGGGAAATCAACCTGACGACACTGGAGGACAGGAGAGATAGGGGGGACATGATAACGACATACAAAATACTGAGAGGAATTGACAAGGTGGACAAAGACAGGATGTTCCAGAGATTGGACACAGTAACAAGGGGACACAGTTGGAAGCTGAAGACACAGATGAATCACAGGGATGTTAGGAAGTATTTCTTCAGCCACAGAGTAGTCAGTAGTGGAATAGTTTGGGAAGCAATGTAGTGGAGGCAGGATCCATACATAGCTTTAAGCAGAGGGATGATAAAGCTCACGGCTGAGGGAGAGTGACCTAGTAGCGATCAGTGAAGGGGCGGGCCGGGAGCTCGGACTCGACCCCCGCAACCCCAAAGGTGGGGTACACACACACACAACACACACACACAAAAACCCCACAAAACCACCCCACACACATACAACAAAACAAACACCACTTTACACACACACACCACCACACACACACTCCACACACCCCCAAATACAACACCTGTGTCTAATCGCCATGTCCCTGGACAAAAAGTAACTAACACACACCCCACACACACACACACACCCCACACACACACACACAACACACACACACATACACACCCCACTTACACACACACATAAAAATTTCCAAACACCCCTTTCCACAAAACACATACACAAATACACACGACACACATACCCCAGACACACACCCCACACTTTCACACACTTTACCACACACACCCCACACACACACACACCCACCACACCAAAACACAGGAACAACCCCTTGTAAGTGTAGTACACACCAAACACAAAAACAGGTTTTCCCAAAACCGCCCCCACTAAACCCCAACCCCTTTCCCCTCTCTTTTCCCTCTTTTTCCTATCCTAGGTAGAGCCCTTTGTCTCTCTACCAAACCTCTCTCTACCTATCCCCTTTCTTTTCCCTTTATATCTCTCTCTCAAACCTATCACTCTCTCCCCACCCTCTCTCTCTTCCCTCTTCCACCCTCCCCCCTCTAACATCTCTTCCCTCTAACCCTCCCCCCCTCTAACATCTCTCCCCCTTAACATCCTCCCCTCCATTATTTTTCCCCTCTCCCCTTTTCCCACCCTTCTCTGCCCTCCTCCCCTCTTTCTCCCCCCAAACCCCTTCTCTCCCCTCTCGCTTTTCCCATCCCCCCCCGGGTTTCCCTCTTCCCCCCCTCCCTCCCCCCTCTCTCTCCCCCCTCTTTTTGCTTCTCTCTCCCCTCTCTCCCCCCCCTCTCTCCCTCTCTCTCTCCCCCCCCTCTCTCCCTCTCTCTCTCCCTCTCCTCCCCCTCTTGCTCTCTCTTTTTTCCCCATTTTCCCTTCTATCTCCCCCTTTCCTACCCTTCCCTTCACTCTCCCCTCCTAAAAAAAAAAAGGGCCCAAATAGTGACTGGAACGATACACAAAAAACCCGCACAAAAAAGACAGAAGCTTAGGGAACGACTTTTTTTGGGTCCGACTTGGACCATTGACAATGGTCCAAGTGGGGACCGAAACGCCCGTCTAAGTTTCTGTTTTTTATGTGGGGGTTATTTGTGTACCTTTTCTCCCCCTTTCTCTCTCTCACTCTCCTCTCCCCTCTCTCTTCCGTAAAATTTTCATTGGGATCGAAGACCAGGCAAAAACCCCACAAAGGGATCGGGGAAAGCTGCAAAAACCGGGCCCCACCCAATTTGGGCTCCGGGGTTCAACCCCACAAAGGGCAAAGTCTGAAGTTTGGGGGAAGGGCAAAGAAACCGCAGACGGAGTACAGTCAGGGGGCCAGAGACTAAAAACCCTTTCACTAAAGGGAAAAAGATCTTGGGGTGAGTATAGCACCAGGCACATCCCCTGAAGCGCACATCAATAAAATAACCTGCTGCAGCATAGGGGCGCAAAGCAAACCTCAGAACGCATTCCGACGTCTAAAAGGGAATCGTTCAGGACCCTGTACACCGTGTACGTTAGGCCCATATTGGAGTATGCCGGCACCATTTGGAACCCACACCTAGCCAAGCACGTAAAGAAACTAGAGAAAGTCCCAAAAGTTTGAAACAAGACTAGTCCCAGAGCTAAGAGGTATGTCCTACGAGGAGATGTTAAGGGAAATCAACCTGACGACACTAGAGGACAGGAGAGATACGGGGGACATGATAAACGACTTACAAAATACTGAGAGCAATTGACAAGGTGGACAAAGACAGGATGTTCCAGAGATTGGACACAGTAAAAAAGGGACACAGTTGGAAGTTGAAGACACAGATGAATCACAGGGATGTTAGGAAGTATTTCTTCAGCCACAGAGTAGTCAGTAAGTGGAATAGTTTGGGAAGCGATGTAGTGGAGGCAGGATCCATACATAGCTTTAAGCAGAGGTACGATAAAGCTCACGGTTCAGAGAGAGTGACCTAGTAGCGATCAGTGAAGAGGCGGGGCCAGGAGCTCGGACTCGACCCCAGCAACCTCAACTAGGTGAGTACAACTAGGTAAGTACACACACACACACACACACATATGCACACACATACACACACACACACACACATACACACACACATAAACACACACACACATAAAAGCACACACTCACACACAGACAGCTCAAAAAAAGGGAGGAAGACTGGGGAAGGAGACTAGATGAGCTGGAAAGGAAGATGGAGGAGAGGTTAACAGCAGAATGCAGAAGGTGGAAGCAATAGGGCCACAGTAACAGAAATCAAGATAGAGAGATTAGAAGAGGAGCTGAGACATCTGAAACAGCACAGAGACAAAGATATTACAGAAGTAGCATGGGCAATGGCTACATCAAACACAGACAACAGGTCTGAAGGAAGCATGGAAACTAAACTGTATGCAGAGGGGCCTGTCAAACCACATGGGGCCAAAAAAAACGGGTGCACACTAGGACAGAATGAAGTTGGAAGACTTTGAAGGAACTAGGACATGTCAAGGACCTTACCAGATACCTGGGGGGGTAAGGAACAGGTGAGCGGGAAGGAAAAAACCAAGGAGCATGGGGGCCATAACGGGGGAAAGAGATGAAGGAAGGGAACACTCCACAAGGGAACTAAAATACACAGAGGTGAAATGGGAGTCACAGGGGGAGGGGGAAAGGGGAGAGATCCGTTTTGTTATGGGCTAGACGAAGCAAAGGGGAAACTTATGATAAAGAAAGCGGGAAAGGAAAAAAAGCGATGAAGTACATGAAGGGACGGGGGGACATCCCCCAGGGGGCAAATTTTCGGAGATTGGGGGGGTTCACAAAAAAAAGGGAATGGGCCCCTTCAAAGAATTTTTTCAAAGGGCAAAATCAACCCAAACCATGATCCTGCGGGAAAAAGCACGGCTGGAGGCAAACAGGAGTTCCGGATTGTCCCGATCAGACAGAACACAGGACGAAAAAAAAGAAATGAAAGAGAGATTAAAAAAACAAAAGGGGAGAAATGGGAGGAAATAAAAAAGGAGAGAAAAAAAAACCCCGGGATCAAAGGGAAGGACGGGCCACCCCCCAAAACACCTGCAAAGGGTCCACCACGACACCCCCAAGGGAACTGAACAAACCAAACCAACCAACACCAACCTCCCTCTGTTTCCCCCCCCGCACCCCAGTTTCAGTATTAAAGAGAAGTTGAAAAGGGGGGAACAAAAAAAAGGTTCAAAAACATAGGGGCAAAAAAAATCAAAGGAAACCCCCCCCAAACTTAAGAAACAAAACCCGGGGCAATCAACAACCCCCCCCGAAAAAAGGGAAAAAAAAGGGGGGGGGGGGGGGGGGGGGGTTTTTCGAAAAAAAGAGGAAATTGAGAAAAAAAGGGAAAGGAATAGATAAGGGGGGGAACAACAGGGGGCATTCATTGGGGAAAAAGGGTTTATTGCCCGGAGATAAAAAAGACCAGAGGCAAAGGGGAAATGGAGGCAAAAGAGCAATGGGGGTTCTGGTGGGAAAAACCCCCAAAAAAGGGCGGGGGGTTCCCACAGGAGGGGAAATGGACCCTGGGGGCCCACAAAAAGGGGGTTTAAGGGGGGGAAAACCCATGACCCTTTTTGGACCCTCCCTAAAGGGGGAAACAAATTGGACCTTTTTTTCACCGCACAGATTTGGGTTTTTATTCCCCTCCCCCTTTCTGTTTTTTTTTTTTTTTTTTTTCTTTGGGAAAACCCCCTTCTTCTTTTTTCTTTTTTGGGGTTTTTTGGGCCCTTTGGGGAAAAATTTTTTTTAAAAAAATTTTTCCTCCTTTTTTCCCCCTCCCCCCCCCTTTTTTTTTTTTTTTTCCGGCTGAAATGGAAAAAATAAGGGAAAAAAACAGGGAAAAAAAAGGGGGGAAACGAACCAAAAAGAAGGGGGGTTAAGGAGGGGGGCCCCGAAATTAAAAAGACAAAGGAATAAGGAACCCCAAAATGTTGTAAAACCCAAAACAGGAGGAGAAAAGGAAAACCAGGGACAGTTAAGGAAAAAAAGGGGGGAACCCCGTTTACGGGGGTTTTAGGAGCAACAGGGAATTTTTTTGGAAAAATTTTTTAAAAAAAAGGAATGGGAAAACAGCCAGAAAAGGGGATAAAGGGGAAACCAAAAGGGGAGACATAAAAATGAAGGGGGGAAAAATCAATGACCGAACTTAAACCCATGGGAGGACACTCCCCATGGGGGTTTTTAAAGAAGGGGGGGGGGAAAAAAAAAATTAAAATCCCGAATTAATATTTCTGTGTTTTGAATACATAGAAGAGTGCAAGTGGGGGAAAAACGGGAGTTGAAGGGGAAAACCTGACATAAAAGAGGGGACTACATAGGGTTGAAGAACTTCCTGCTGGAGTCCAGTGGGACAGAGAAACTGGAAGGAAAGCCAGTAAATGAAATGATGGAATATGTAACAACAAAATGCAAGGAGGCATGGAAAGGTTTATTCCCAAGGGCAACAGTAACAACGGAAAGACCAGAACGAGCCCCTGGTTTACCCCGACGGTGTAAGGGGGCAAAAACAAAGCGCAATAGAGAATGGAAAAAGTACAGAAGGCAGAGAACACACGAAAATAGGGAGATCAGTCGCAGAGCCAGGAATGAGTACGCACAGGTAAGGAGGGAGGCCCAGCGACAGTATGAAAATGACATAGATCGAGAATCAAGACTGACCCGAAACTGTTGAAATAGCCCAATCAGGAGGAAGACAACAGTCAAAGACCAGGTGATCAGTTTAAGGACAGAAGGTGGAGAACTCACAAGAAATGATCAGGAGGTATGTGAGGAGCTGAACAGGAGATTTAAGGAGTTTTTAACAGTATAGACAGGAAGGGCTGGGGGAAGACAGCACAAAAGGGGAGCATCAAGAGGGAATATACCAACAAGTGTTGGATGACATACGAACAACTGAGGAGGAGGTGAAGAAGCTCTTAAGTGACCTTGACACTTCAAAGGCGATGGGACCGGACATCTCCCCATGGGTCCTTAGAGAAGAGCAGAGATGGTGTGCGTGCCTCTAACCACAATCTTCAACACAATCCCTTGAACTGGCAACTCCCTGAGAAATGGAAGACAGCTAATGTAGTCCCCATATTTAAGAAAGGAAACAGAAACGAGGCATTTATACTACAGACCTGTGTCGCTGACATGTATTGTGTGCAAAGTCAGGGAAAGAGATTATCAGGAGGGGAGTGGTCGAACACCTGGGAAAAGGGAAAAAGATTAAGATGAAAACCAGCATGGGTTCATGAAGGCAAATCTTTTTATCACAAACCTCCCGGAGTTTTAAAGACAAGGTAACAGAAGTAAAACACGAGAGAGAGGGGTGGTAGATTGCGTTTTCCTAGACTGCAGAAAGGCCTTGACACAGTTCCCCACAAAAGGGTTTAGTGCAGAAGCTGGAGGTCAGGCGCACGTAAAAGGGGGCACTGCAATGGATAAGGGAATACCTGACAGGGAGGCAGCAACGAGTCATGGTACGTGAAGAGGTATCACAGTGGGCGCCTGTTACGAGCGGGGTCCCACAGGGGTCAGTTCTAGGACCAGTGCTATTTTTGATATATGTGAACGACATGATGGAAGGAATAGACTCTGAAGTGTCCCTGTTCGCAGATGACGTGAAGTTGATGAGAAGAATTAAATCGGACGAGGATGAGACAGGACTGCAAAGAGACCTGGACAGGCTGGACATGTGGTCCAGTAACTGGCTTCTCGAATTCAATCCAGCCAAATGCAAAGTCATGAAGATTGGGGAGGAGCAAAGAAGACCGCAGACAGAAGTATAGGCTAGGTGGACAAAGACTACAGACCTCACTCAGGGAGAAAGACCTTGGGGGACATAACACCGAGCACATCACCGGAGGCACACATCAACCAAATAACCGCTGCAGCATACGGGCGCCTGGCAAACCTGAGAATAGCGTTCCGATACCTTAATAAGGAATCGTTCAAGACACTGTACACTGTGTATGTTAGGCCCATACTGGAGTATGCAGCACCAGTCTGGAACCCCACACCTGGTCAAGCACGTCAAGAAGTTAGAGAAAGTACAAAGGTTTGCAACAAGGCTAGTCCCAGAGCTCAAGGGAATGTCGTACGAGCAAAGGTTAAGGGAAATTGGACTGACGACACTGGAGGACAGAAGGGTCAGGGGAGACATGATAACGACATACAAGATACTGCGGGGAATAGACAAGGTGGACACAGATAGGATGTTCCAGAGAGGGGACACAGGGACAAGGGGTCACAACTGGAAGCTGAAGACTCAGATGAGTCACAGGGACGTTAGGAAGTATTTCTTCAGTCATAGAGTTGTCAGCAAGTGGAATAGCCTAGCAAGTGAAGTAGTGGAGGCAGGAACCATACATAGTTTTAAGAAGAGTATGACAAAGCTCAGGAAGCAGAGAGAGAGAGGATCCAAGTAGCGATCAGTGAAGAGGCGGGGCCAGGAGCTGAGTCTCGACCCCTGCAACCACAATTAGGTGAGTACAATTAGGTGAGTACACACACACACACACACACACACACACACACACACACACACATACTCACACACACACCATACACACACATACACACACACACATACACACACACACTCACATACACACACACACACACACACATACTCACACACACACACACATACACACACACACACATACACACACACACACATACACACACATACACACACACACACACACACACACACACACATACACACACACACATGGGTCAGTCCTAGGACCTGTGCTGTTCTTGGTATATGTGAATGACATAACGGAAGGGATAGACTCAGAAGTGTCCTTGTTTGCGGACGATGTGAAGTTAATGAGAAGAGTCAAATCGGATGAGGATCAGGCAGGACTACAAAGAGATTTGGACAGGCTACAAGCCTGGTCCAGCAACTGGCTCCTTGAGTTTAACCCTGCCAAATGCAAAGTCATGATGAATGGGGAAGGGCAAAGAACACCGCAGACACAATATAGTTTAGATGGCCAAAGACTGCAAACCTCACTCAAGGAAAAAGATCTGGGGTGAGTATAACACCGAGCACATATCCCGAGGCGCACATCAATCAGATAACTGCTGCAGCATACGGGCGCCTGGCAAACCTACGGATAGCGTTCCGATAATCAGTAAGGATTCGTTCAAGCTCTGCAACCATTTACGTCAGGCCCAAATGGGTAAGCAGCACCATTTGGAAACCACATCTATCAAACCCCTCAAGAAATTAGAGAAATGCAAAAGGGTTTTCCCAAAC
>NW_026495318.1:0-36083 GCF_026875155.1 Cherax quadricarinatus | reverse complement strand
TTAAAAAATTTTTAAAGAGTTTGGGGCAAACCCTGAGATGCCTATGCCAGTTGTGGAATCCATTGTGCCTACTTCAAAGATTAAGGAAATGTGTGCAAAGTGGGTTGAACTGCAAACCTTTATGGATGAAAATCACTCTAACACAGCTATTGCAAGCCGTGCTGGTGACTATTACAATGACAATGTTGTGGCCCATTTTAGACAAATCGTAAAGGAATGGGAGGTACAGAGCTCTATGGACAGATATGTTGTGCGACAGAGGTCCAGTGACTCTCAAGCTGGTCCTAGTGGCATTAAAAGAAGGGAAGTAACCCCGGAAAAGGACTTGACACCTCAAGTCCTAATGGAAGGAGATTCCCCTTCTAAACACTAACACCATCCAAAACTCTCCCCTCCTCCCATCCCATCAATCATCACCAGATCTTCAATAAAGGTAAGTGTCATGTAATTGTACATGTCTTCTTCAGTTTGTGTGTATTAAAATTAATATTTCATGTGGTAAAAATTTTTTTTTTTTTAATACTTTGGGGTGTCAGGAACGGATTAATTTGATTTCCATTATTTCTTATGGGGAAAATTAACTTGACTAACGATAATTTTGACTAACGATGAGCTCTCAGGAACGGATTAATATCGTTGGTTGAGGGTCCACTGTACTCTGATAATTATACTTATGTGTACCTGTACCTAAATATACTTACACACTGTGCTGGTGTGCAGGTACACATTAAAATCGCTAAGTCTCTCTCTACTCATGACGCCAATACTAGGTAATAATAATCACTCTTGGGCACACTAAATGTCTTATTTTACATCAATATAGGCATTTTCATTAATCCATCTATAATATTTTCCTCAAAATTATATATGAAACCCATTACATAGCATATAAACATGATACATAAACTCAGAATAAAAACTGATGTAAATATGAGATTTGTTTACAAAGCAGCTGTGTAGGTGGTGTCGGAAGAATTACGTTTTCTCTAGTCAAACACTGGGGGTAACTGTAGAAAAATATTCTTTTCGTATGCCTTTACTCTATGTATAGCAATTCACGGCCCTTGTGGGTTTAGTGCTTTTGATAATTAATAATAATAATAATTATTATCTATTATTATTATTATTAATAATTATTATTATTATTATTATTATTATTATTATTATTATTATTATTATTACCTTCATTCACTCTAAAAATGGTGTGTTGCTGTTTGTTTATTCTGAACTAACTTGTACAACTTGTACACAATGTAAGAGTATTTGTATTGTGAGGTAATTATTATTAAAATAAAAAAATATTGAGGTAAATGTTTTACAAACTCTTACAAATGGACGTGAATGAACTAAAAGTAAACACACATTAATACGCATTTATTTCGCCTGACCAAGTGATCGTTCACTACCTGTTCAGTTTGTGTTCTTACATTGTCTCAACTCTGTATCTCGTTCTCTCTCTCGTTTACTCTTTCGTTAACTAGTTGGCTCTCATTGACGATGACGTCTAAGGTTAGCTGTAATAAAAAGAGAAGTCGTAAGCCTCTTGCTTTAAGTGCCAAGTTAGAGGATGATGGTGTGCCATTCTGATTTTATTCAATAAACACCCTGCCACTCACCTCTCTCACATTAATATTAATATTTTAAGGTAAGTAATGAGTGTACTCTGTGTGTATCTTACCTTTTATTGTATTTTTAATGCCTATTTCTATTGCTAACTTAATATAAGTTAGTGTAAACTTGTTGTCTGGCATTTATTGCATATTTTATATGCTCTGATAATAATACTTGTGGAGGTGTGTGGTAGCCGGGTGGAGGGACAACATTATGTTTTCTCTGCTCAGCCATCGGAGAAAACGTGTATGAATCTGCATTTGGCCCAGCCACTCCCCCACTCTGCTTTTGTTTACAATTTTCGGCATGAATTATTCATTACTTCTGCCTTCGTTTATGATGTCATCTAAAGGTAGTTGTTAGAAATGATTAAATTCAGTGAACAAGGCATGTCGATGTTAATAATATGGCTCTGGGCCAGTGTAGGTAGCCGGTAGGTGTAGCCCAGGCTACACCTACCGGCTACCTACACTGACTTTATACAAATAAATACTACTCACCTCTCTTCCTATATTAAGACTACACATATTTTAAGGTAAATAATGAGTGTACTGTATGTGCATTTTACCTCTCTAGGATGTTTTAAATATCGTATATTAAGTATGAGACAGGGAGCCAGGGCTACCTACACCTGGGCTACCTGCACCTGACTTACTACAAATAAGTACTACTCACCTCTCTCTCCGTACATTAAGATTACAAATACTTTAAGATAAGTAATGAATTTACTGTGACTGTATTTTACTTTGTGTGTTTTTAATGCCTAGTTCTATTACTAACTTAATATAATTTAGTGTAAACTTGTTGTCATTTTTTTCCATTTATAAATGCATTTATATGCATTTATAAATGGAAAAAATGGAGTTCTGCCTTCCGGCGATGTCTGCTTTCCGGCGATGTCTGCTTTCCGGCGACAGCCTGGAACCTAACCCGCCGTATAAGTGGGGGCCCTACTGTACATGAAAAGTACTTGAGAGCCTTGTCCTAAATATGCATACTGTCATAATATACAGGAGTGAGAGATATGGGAGGACATATAAAATAAACCCAGTGAAAAGCAGGGGTGCCGTGGGCACAGAGAACATTGCATCACCCTCTGTGATCCCAGATTGTTTAACATATTACTAAGAGATATCAGAAACACTGCTGGGACAAGTGTAGAAGTTTTCAATAGGAAACTTTACGAGTATCTCCACCAAATGTCAAATCAGTCAGGCTGTGATAGATATGTGGACTTGCAGGCTGCCAACTGCAACAGCCTGGTTGACCAGGCAAGTGCCACAAGCCTGGCCTAAGGCTGGGCTCTGGGAGTAGAAAAACTCAAAACTTATCATAGGTATGTCACATGCATAGATAATTAGAAATAAACTTGTAGAGACCAGTCAGATGTGAGGTGTTGAAAATATGTTAAAATAGATTTTGACTGTTTGAATTTGGGCTGTTTGCTCTGCTTCTGCTTGCTTGACAATGCCACTGCTTAACACTTCACATTCTTAACACCTTCCTGGCCCTGAATGACCCCCTGAACACCCCTAATCCCTCAAAAGGCACACCTGGTTAATCTAAAGTGTGTCTGGCAGGTATATATATATGAGTAGGGGACCAAACTGTCTGGCATATATAAATATATACACATACAGTATAACCTCCATATCCAGTGATTCAGTATCTGCAGTTTCAGTTATCTATGGTTTGCTGTGTCCCAAAAATACCTCTTAATTTTGCGTAATAATGTCCCCAGAATGCAAAAGTAGAGAAGCTGGCAGTTCTTCAAAACCTAAGAGAAGCCCTGAGGTGCTTCCCATCAGTGAAGAAGTGATAATTCTCCACTTATTGTGCATAATTTATAAATTTAACTTCATAATAGGTATGTATAGGACTTGTATATAGGGTTTGCTACTATCCATGGTTTTGGTATCCATGGCAGGTACTTGGAACGTATCCCCTGCAGATACAAGGGTCCTACTGTATATGCATAGTTTTTCTACCTTAAAATTTGCTGCCTGCTCTCATTTTATTTCTTGGTTTGTCCATTTGTGTGTCCTACCACCTTGTCATTCCTGAAAAAAATCTAAGGCCACATGGGTCCATGCATTGCATTATGGGTAACAAGGACTCTGTAGAACACGTGAACATGGTGTGTAATATACCACTCTATATCTGTGTGAATAAGTAAGTTCTCTTTGAGGTTTGTGTACCTTTTTCTTTTTTTTAACACTGGCCATTTTCCACTAAGGCAGGGTGACCTGAAAAAGAAGAAACACTTTTACTGTCATTTGCACTAACACTGTCTTGCCAGAGGCATGCTGATATTACAGTTCAGATGCCCTTCGAAACTGCAAATATTCTCACCCCTCCTTCGGAGTACAGGCACTGTACTTTCCACCTCCAGGGCTCGAGTCCGGCTAACTGGTTTTCCTGTATTCCTTCATAAATGCTACCTTGATCACATTCCATCAGTGTGTCAAGTCATAAAAACCATTTGCCTCCACTCATTAAAATCTAACACACTAAAATACGCTTGCTGGATGTCCATGCCCCTTGCATACAAAAACCTCCTTTACCCCCTCCCAGTCACTCCTAAGGCAACCACTATCCCACCTCCCCTCCATTACAGATTGATACACCGTCAGATCATCTTATTTTGCTCCATCCTCTCTAAATATCCAAGCCATCTCAACCCCTCTTCAGCTCTCTGGATAATACTTTTAATAATCCTGCACCTCTTCCTAATCTCCAAAATATGAATTCTCTACATAATATTCACACAACACATTGCCCTCTGACAATCTCTACTGCCTCCAGCCTTCTTGTTGCAACATTTACAACCCATGCTTCACACCCATATAAAAGTGTTGGTACCAGTGCACTCTCATACATTCTCCTTTTTGACTCCATGGATAACATTCTTTGTCCCCACAGATGCCTAATGCACCACCTATCTTTTTTCCCCTTCTCAATTCTGTAGTTTACCTCGTCTTTCATAGACCCATCCTCCAACATATCCACTCCCAAATATCTGAACACATTCACTTCCTCCAAACTCCCTCCTACCAATCTAATATCCAATGTTTCATTACCTAAATTTTTTGTTACCCTCATCACCTTACTTTTTCATATGTTCACCTTTAATTTCCTTCTTTTGCATAACCACCAAATGTGTCCACTAACCTTTTGCAGCTTCTCTTCAGAATGTTTCAAAAGCAGTGTCATTAGTAAAAAACAACTATGACAACTCCCACTTTTTAGTAGACTATACATTTTAATTCCACACCTCTCAACAACACACTATCATTCCCATCTTTACAACTCCATCAATAAATATGTTAAACAACCTTAGTGACATCATGCATCCAAGTTTAAGGCCTACTGGAAAATAATCTCTCTCCTACAAGCCCTAACATTAGCTTTGCTATCGTCATAAAAGCTCTTAAACTGCTTTCGGTAACCTACCACCTTTTCCATACACTTGCAACATTAGCCACATTGCTTCCCTACCTGCTCTTTAATATTTTTTTTTCTTTTAACAAGTCGGCCGTCTCCCACCAAGGCAGGGTGACCCAAAAAGAAAGTACTTTCATCATTATTCAACATTTTCACCTCACTCACACATAATCACTGTTTTTGCAGAGGGGCTCAGAATACAACAGTTTAGAAGCATATGCATATAAGGATACACAACATATCCCCTCAAACTGCCAATATCCCAAACCCCTCCTTTAATGTGCAGGCATTGTACTTCCCATTTCCAGGACTCAAGTCTGGCTATATAAAAATAACTAGTTTCCCTGAATCCCTTCACTAAATATTACCCTGCTCACACTCCAACAGCTCATCAGGTCCCAAATACCATTCGTCTCCATTCACTCCTATCTAACACGCTCGCGCACGCTTGCTGGACGTCCCAGCCCCTCGCCTACAAAACTCCTTTACCCCTCCCCCCAACCCTTTTTTCGAGGACAACCCCTACACCGCCTTCCTTCCCCTACAGGTTTTTTACGTTTCCATGTCATTCTACTTTGTTTCCATTCTCTCAAAATGACCAAACCTCCTCACAACCCCTCTTCAGCCCTCTGACTAATACTTTTGTTAACTCCACACCTTCTAATTTCCACACTCCGAATTTTCTGCATAATATTTACACCACACATTGCCCTTAGACAAGACATCTCCACTGCCTCCAACCGTCTCCTCGCTGCAGCATTTACAACCCCAAACTTCACACCCCTATAAGAGTGTTTGGTACCACTATACTTTTTATACATTCCCTTCTTTGTCTCCATAGGTAATGTTTTTTGTCTCCACATATACCTCAATGCACCACTCACCTTTTTTTCCTTCATCAGTTCTATGATTAACCTCATCCTTCATAAACCATCTGCTGACATGTCAACTCCCAAATATCTGAAAACATTCACTTCTTCCATATTCCTCCTCTCCAGTTTGATATCCAATTTCTCTTTATCTAAATCATTTGATACCCTCATCACCTTAATCTTTTCTATGTTCACTTTCAACTTTCTACCTTTACACGCTCTCCCAAACTCGTCCACTAACCTTTGCAATTTTTCTTTAGACTCTCCCATAAGCACGGTATCATCAGCAAAAAGTAACTGTGTCCACTCCCATTTTGTATTTGATTCCCCATAATTTAATTCCACCCCTCTCCCGAACACCCTAGCATTTACTACTTTTACAACCCCATCTATAAATATATTAAACAACCATGATGACATTACACATCCCTGTCTAAAACCTACCTTTACCGGGAAGTGGTCTCCCTCTCTTCTACACACCCTAACCTGAGCATTGCTATGCTTATAAAAACTCTTTACAGCATTTAGTAACTTACCACCTATTCTATATACTTCCAGCATCTGCCACATTGCTCCCCAATCCACTCTATCATATGCCTTTTCTAAATCCATAAATGCAATGAAAACTTCCCTACCTTTATCTAAATACTGTTCACATATATGCTTCAATGTAAACACTTGATCCACACATCCTCTACCCACTCTAAAACCTCCTTGCTCATTCGCAATCCTACATTCTGTCTTACCTCTAATTCTTTCAATTCTTTCAATAATAACCCTACCATACACTTTTCCTGGTATACTCAGTAAACTAATTCCTCTATATTTTTACAATCTCTTTTGTCCCCCTTCCCTTTATATAAAGGAACTACACATGCTCTCTGCCAATCCGTAGGTACCTTCCCCTCTTTCTGTGAACCAGCAATTAATTGGTATTATGGTAGCGGGGTTCAATGATACGTCTTCGGAGACTTCTTACTTTATTGTTAAGTCGTGGTGGGTACAAAGGCTTGTGTGTTGTGCCCAATGGCCCGGGAGGGCCATTCCACGAGAGAGAGCTACTAGGCCTTGTGTCTTCCTGCTAGGCCGCTGTGTGAGTGAGAGAGTGTGGGACCAGCTTCCCACAGACCTGGACAGGCCCAGAAATATGAAATATGAACTGAGCTGGCAGACAGCATAGGCTGTCTGTGCAGACAGTACAGGCTGTCTACATACACTCGGCCACCTACCTCGCGTCGTCCTGACGCGACAATACTGGTGGTAAAAAAAAACTCGGTCTCTCTCTCTCGTAGGAACAGGGCACAGAACACAAAATAAAAAAACGTATATATACATATGGACATGGAAAAAAAAAAACTTCCTACAGGGAGGGAAGAACAAAAACATGTGGAGTGTGCTAAACATCGTGGTCATAGGCAGTGAGCGTCGAAGGGCATCACTGCACACCTTCCTGCGTCTGGACAGATACTGCAACACAGGAGATATCGCTGTGGCTGAGCTGTGACGTAACAGGGTACGGTCTTCTCTGGAATGGTGAAGCAGTCATCGTAGGAGTCGCTGCAGGTTTTCACTCAACCTGGGGCACGACATGCTGGTGCCCTCGAGTGAGGCGTTGTCAAAACTCAGCAACTGGGCAGGACTTCTGGCAAGCGACTCAGGAGGACACTTCTTGACTGGTACTGTCGCTGGGCTGTCACTGCCAGCGAGCGTGGAGCGAGTTGTGGAGCAAGTCGTGGCAGAGACGACTGGGCGAAACATCTGGGAGTCGTAACATCATACACCAAACTGCAGTGAGTGAGCTAGCAGTCAAAGTTACATCTTTGTGCAGGAGCTCACTGAAGCTTCTGACACGAGGCTGACACAGCCTGCCGACAGGGCTAACTGCGGCTTGACGAGTGTCATTCTCTCGGCAGTTGGAGTTACAGCAGAGGTTAGTCTAAGCGTCCCCAAACTTGTTTCTCTACATATAACTGCATTCTGAAGGTCTGGAGGTGAAGTGAAACAAATCTCGATGGGAATCATAGCAGGTACGATTCTGCAGAACATCACGAGCGACGAGCATAAGAGCTTTCTGTACAAGAGGGCTCGGGCTCAGAGCTGACAGATAACAGCTGTCAAACGCACTGGTCACACCGGGTGACTTAGCACAGTGGTGCTACTCAAGTCTGGCTCAGACCTCACTGGACACATGGAAACTTTACACACCCGTGGTACATGCGGTACAACATGGCTTAAACTAGCAAATGATGCTTTTCTGTGCACAAAACTGACACTAAGCCATACACTAACATGTGAGAACACTGACTGAGAGGAATTATCACACGACATATATCTTCTCTCAATCTTCTCAACAATACTGAAATAATTACTAGAACACTCGATGTGACATGTGTGATGTCAGGCGTGATGTCGCGAGGTGATGTCAGCAGCACTGTGACATCAGCAGACATCTCGAGATGACGTCAGGCAGACATCGTGACGTCATGAAGTCGGGCAGCATCGTCGGTGATGTCAATGTGATGCGGGCAGCAGACCACAGCATGTGGCCTGGGACATCTGGCTTGGTAACCCACGTGGCTTGTAGATCCACGTGATATAGCCCACACCCCACGTGGCGCCGAGATCTATGTGGTGTCATGATCTACGTGGCTTGCTGATCCACGTGGCTTGCTGATCCACGTGGCATGTTGATACACGCGGCTTGCTGATCTACATGGCTTCGAGTGGCCTCGGGCAATGAAGTCACATGAAAAACAGCAGAAAACACAGCAGAGGGAGTGATGGCGTGGTGGTGTATGGTAGTGTGGTGGCAAGGAGCATGGGTGAGTGTACGGCAAGGGAGGATCTGGCCACTTCCTCTCCCTCATACAAACACGTGGAGAAACTCACACTGGACGCAGAAATCACCACAAAACTCACCTCTGGCTGGCTGAAACAGCTGTGCTGAGCTGAACAACAACAGCAACATACAAGTGACGCTGAACACGTGACTTGAGAAACAGCGTGGGACGCTGTAGCGTGGGGTCACTGGGACGCCACTTAAAATTCTCGAAGAAATTCGGTAAATTTCGGCTGGATCCTGCTTGTACCTGTGTCTGGATGCTGAAACGTGCAGATTCGACATCAGGATAACTCGTTGAGAGACGGATGCTTCTTGCATGGGGTGATGAAGTGAAGATGACTTCATACCTTCCTTCCTCTCTCCGGGCAGATACAACTGCTGTGACCACCGCTTCCCACCATTTATAACAAATTATTTGGTGAACTGAAAGCGGGTGATTAATGATAAACTTCTTCGGAGGCTTCTTTCTTTATTTGCAATGTAGTGGTGGGTACACAGGCTTGTGTGTTGTGCCCATGGCCCGGGAGGGCCATCCCACGAGAGAGAGCTACTAGGCCTTGTGTCTTCCTGCTAGGCCGCTGTGTGAGTGAGAGAGTGTGGGACCAGCTTCCCACAGACCTGGACAGGCCCAGAGGGCAGCACTTTAGTGGTGTGAAATATGAACTAAGCTGGCAGACAGCATAGGCTGTCTGTGCAGACAGTACAGGCTGTCTACATTTCATACATTTATTAAACAAAAATACCAGCCACTCTAACACTACATCTCCCCCTGCTTTTAACATTTCTGTTATGATCCTGTCAGTTCCAGCTGCTTTACCCCCTTTCATTCTACGTAATACCTCGTGCACCTCCCCCAGACTCGCATCCTGCTCTTCTTGACTCCTAAAAGATGGTATACTTCTGGCCAGTGCATGAAATTACCACCTCCCTTTCTTTTTTGACATTTAAAAGTTCCTCAAAATATTCCTGCCATCTACCCAATGCTTCCATATTCACATATACTAACTTCCCTACTCTGTTTTTAACTGACAGATCCATTCGTTCCCTAGGCTTTCTTAACTTTTTTTTATCTCACTCCAAAAATTTTTCTTATTTTCATTAAAATTTTTGCCCAGTCCCTCCCCCACTCTACCATGTACTTTTCCCTTTTTGCACTCTTTTCACCTTTCTTTTATTTCCCCAATACTCTGCTCTTTTTTATAACACTTCTGCTTTGTAAAAACCTCTCAAAAGTCCCTTTTTTTCCTCTTTTACACACCCTTTGCTTCCCATCTTTTCCACCAATCACCCCTTTCTTTCCCCTACCCCACCCCCCTTTAAAAACCACAAACTTTGCCCCAAAATTCCAATAATGCTTTTTTTAAAACTATCCAAACCCCCTTCAACCCCCCCACTTCATATTTTGCCTAGCCCACTTTTTTTGCTAATATTTTGCTTATATCTCCCCCGGGACTTCCTCCCCCTTAGTTTTTTTATTCTTTTTAGTTTTCTTAAAAGGAAAAGGGGTTTACTAGCCCATTTTTCCCCAAAGTTTTTTAGTTGATTTTTTTTAACAACATGCATGGCTTTGGGAAAGGAAAAGATTTTTAAACCCCCTTCCCCAGGGTAAAAAAGGGAAAAAATAATAAAAACAAAAACCCTATTAAGATAAAATCAAAAAAAAAAACTCAGTTGAGTGTGTATAAATAAACTTTTGTACATTATGGGGAGGGGTAAACCCTAAATGTAAGTAGAATAAAAAATTTGTCCCCAAAATCTTGAAATATTTATGGGGGACGGGCCCAAAACACTAACAATCCTACCACATGTAAAACACTTTATAGGCTTTTTTTTTTACACTCACTTGGTGGGACATAGTACCTCCCGGGGGGGTTGCGGGTCAAACCAAACCCCAAATTTTCAAATTTCATATGCCCTTTTTTAAACCCAAAAAAATCCCAATAGAAATTCCAAAACCTTTATCTAAATTTTGGGTTCCCCTTTTGCATCCCTTTGACATAAACACTTAAAATCTACACACCCCCAAACCCTTTCTAAAGTTTTTCCTTTTCATCCGTGAACCTGCTGTCCCTGTTGTACTCCCAAAATTTTTTTTTACATGGTCTTGGGGGCACAAAAGAAATATGGCACAAGTGAAATAAAATACATACTTTGTGTTTTTTTAAACCCTAAGATAACCCAAAATCATATTTCAAAATTAAAAGGGTTTTTGAACATAGGGGTTTACAGGACAAAAGCAGTAAAAAGGGGGTAATTTAAATTTAGTTTTTTGTATTTTTTGTATTTCCCTTGCTGGGTTTATGCATCTCCCCATATTTAAAGTAAAAAATATTGAAACTTTTTGGAATTTATCATGAGAAATTTCTTTTACAGGTTTTATATTTGAAAAAAATTATTATGTTAATTTTTTTTTAAAACACCGGGCCGGGTTCCCCCACCAAGGCGGGGTGGCCCGAAAAAAAAAAAAAAACTTTCACCACCCTTTTTTCACTTTTAAACGGTTTTCCCCAAAAGGGGTGTTTTTACACTTTTTTTTTAAACTGAACTTTAAACACCCCTCCTTAAAGGTGCAGGCACGTATTTTTCCCCTCTCCGGGACTCAACCCGGGGCCTGCCGGTTTCCCGGAACCCCCTTATAAAGGGTTCTTTGTTTCCACTCCAACGCAGGGAATTTAAAAAAAACCTTTGTCTCCTTTCACTCCTATCAAACAGGCTCACGCATGCCTGGGGAAGCCCCCAACCCCCTCGCCCAAAACCCCCTTTTTCCCCCCCCCCCAACCCCTTTGGGCCGACCCCCCCTACCCCGCCTTCCTTCCACCCAGACTGATACACCTTGAGGCCCACTCTTTTTTTTCCCCCCTTTTCTCTACTTTTGGGCCCACCTGGGACAACCCTTCCTCAGCCCCTGGAAAAACATTTTGGGGGGTAATGCCCCACCCCCCCCTTTTAACTCAAAAAAACTTCCCCGGGGGCCATTATTTCACACCCCCTTTGCCCAGACATGACACTCCGGGGGCCTCCAGCCCTTTCTCCTCGCGGCAACTTCATCCCCCTGCTTAAACACCCATATAAGGGGGTTGGTAAAATTTTTCTCTCTTACTCTTTTTGCCCCCAAAGGAAAAAATATTTTTCTCCGCCCCCCTGTGCCAGGGCTCCCCCCCCCCTTTTAAAAACTTTATCCCACCTTCCTGAATCCCCCCGCCGGGTTCCCTCCCAAAGTTTCGGAATTACTTCACCCCCTTACCCCCCCCAATCGGTTTGCCAATCTTTTCCCCCAAAATTTTTTTGGGGGGTTTCCTATAACCATTTTTCCCCTTTTTTCACTTTTTTTTTTCTTTTCATACCCCTCCAAAAATTCACCCCCCCAAACCTCTGCAACTTATTTTTCAGATCCCCCCAAAGATTCGTGCATCAGCAAAAGGAAAAACGGGGGAAACCCCCCACTTTGTGTGTTTCCCTTTTTTTCTTTTAACTCCAGGGCCTCTTCCCAAAGGGACCCTCGCTTTTAAATTTTTCCTTTTAAAACCCCCATCTAAAAATATTTTAAAACCCAAACCAGGGTTTGACATACACCCCTTTGTCAAAGGGCCCCTGCTTTACGGGGAAAATTTTAACTTCTTTTTCCTTTCATACTCTAATTTTAAAGCCTCACTATCCTCGAAAAAAAACTTTTCCCACTCCCTTTCAGTCACCTACCCCTAAAACCTACACTTGCAACATCTGCCACTTGCCCCCCTATCCCCCCTGTCATACCCTTTTCCAAATCCAAAAATGCCACGGAAAAACCCTTTTTTCCCTTATCAAAAATCCCTGTTCACTTTATGTTTCACTTTTAAACACCTGGTCCCACCCCCCCTACCTTTCCCTAAAGCCCCTTTGTTCATCTCTACCTATTCTCCGTCTTACCCCTTAAATTTCTTTAAATTAAAAACTCTCCCCATACACTTTACCGGGTATACCCCAACAGACTTACCCCCCTATTTTTTTTTGCCTTCTTTTGCCCCCTTTTGGGCCTTTATAAAAAGGGAATTTAATGCTTGCTCTCTCCCAAAATCCCTAGGTCCCTTTTCCCTTTTCCCTTTACAATTTTTTAAAATAATTGCACCAACCACTTTTAAAACCCTTTATCCCCCACCGTTTTTTAACATTTCTTTCTTTATCCCATCAACCCCCGGCTCCTTTTAAACCCCCTTTCATTTTACCTACGGCCCAGGGAAATTTTTCCCCCCCACTCGCAACGGGGCCTTCCTCACTCCTACAAAGGGTTAAATTTCCCCTTTGGCCCTTACACGAAATCACAGTTTCCCTATCTTCTTAAAACACTTAAAAAAAATTCCCCCAAAAAAATTCCCCCTCCATCTTCCCAATACCTCTAACTCTCCATTTTTTTAACCCCTCCTTCCTATTTTTAACGGGAACAAATCCTTTTTTCCCTTAGTTTTCCCCCTTAAATTTTTAAATCTCACCCCAAAAAATTTTTTTTATTTTCAACAAAATTTTTGATAAACTTCTCACCCACTCTCCTTTTTTCTCTCTTTTTACTTATTTTTAAACCACTCTCAAACCCTCTCTTTTTTTTTCCCCAAATTTTCCCTTTTTCCCTCCTTGCAACTTCTATTTTGTAAAAACTTCTCATATGCTAACTTTTTCCCCCCTTTACTACTCTTTACTTTCATCTTTCCCCACCAAATCGCCCCTCTTCCCTCCCGCCCCAAACTTTCCTGAAACCCACAAACTTCTGCTAAACACACTAACACTACTTTTTTTAAACCTACCCCAAAACCTCTTCAAACCCCCTTTGGGCCTATGCTCCATTACCCCCATCAAATCCCCAATAGCTTTTTTATATCTTACCCAAACGCCCCCTTCTTTTATTTTTAAAAACCTTTCACCCCCTTTTTTCCCCTGATGCTTCTATTCTCCTTGTACCCCACTCCCTTTTACTCTCAGTGTAGCACAAGTAAAAAGTGATCTAATGTATTGTGGCCCCTCTATAAAAAAAGTACATCCTGAAGTTACTCAACAGCCCTTTTATCTACCAAAAACAAAAAACCAACGAACTACTGTCTTTTTCCCCCAAACACTTACCTTTTTTACTTTTTTAAACCCTTTTTTTCTTAAAATAGGGTTTTTCCTAAAAAACTAACCCTTTTCTAAAACAAAGTTAAATCAAAGGGTTTCCCATTGCCCATTTACACCTGGCACCCCAAAACTCCCTACCACACCCTTTTTTAAAAAAGTTCTCCCTATTTTAACATTCGGGGGCCCCCAAACCACAATTGCTCTCTCATTTTGGTTTTTTTTTAAAAAAGGGGCTCCTTTTACTTCCTTAACATCTCCCAAAATCCCCTCTCTCTCCTTACTTTCCCTCTCTTCTCCAGGTGGAAATACTGCTTATTATGATCCACTTTTTCGAAACCCAACCCTTTTAAATTTAATCCAAAAAATTCTTAAATTTACACTTTCATTTTTCTCTTTTCTCCTTCCATAACTGATCATTCAACATTTCTGTAACCCCCCTTTCCCCTTTGCTCTAAAATCTCTGATAAATCCCCCGATTTTTAAATTCCCATTTATTTTCCCCTCTCCGAAAAAATCCCCTCCCCCTTCAAACTTTGTTTCGCTTAGGGCCAGGGCATCCAATTCTTTTTATTCTAACACACAATCATCTGTTTTTTGTCCCTTGCACTACATCCACGCCATTCAAGCCCTCCCAGTTTTTTTAAAAATTTTTCTTCTTTTCTTTTTTAGTAAATGTCTACAAGGGGGAAAAGGGGGTTTTTAGGGCCCCTTTGTCCCAGGGAAATTTTTGTCGCCTCATATGACCCCATGGTTTTCGGGGAAAGATTCTTTTCCCCTTCCCCCTGGACAAAAGAAGAAAAGAAGAAGAAAAAGAGCTAATTTTGAAAAAAAGGGGGGAAAAACCTAGATGTTTGTTTTTCATATATAAAATGCATGTGCATGTTTTTGAAGTGTGGGCCAAAGTGTAAGTAGGTAGCAAGATTCCCCGTTTTAGTGTTGGGGGTTTTGGGGAAGAAAAAAAAAAACCGCAATCCTTTCCCTCATGGGAAAAAAAGTTTTCAGGTTTCTTTTCACAGTCATCTGGCAGGACGGGGAGTATTCCCCCGGGGGGGTTGCTGTCTACCCAACCCATACCTAAAGCAATCATAATTTGGCATCAGTACACTCCAAATATGTACCTCTGTGCACTTGTCACTGTTGCCCACTGCTCCTGAATTTTTGTAACGTTCCTAGGAGTCTGTGGAGACAAAGAACTTTGTCCTTGGAGGCAAAGAGGGGAATGTATGAAAGTATAGTTTTACCAACGCTCTTATATGGGTGTGAAGCATGGGTGATGAATGTTGCAGCGAGGAGAAGGCTGGAGGCAGTGGAGATGTCATGTCTGAGGGCAATGTGTGGTGTGAATATAATGCAGAGAATTCGTAGTTTGGAAGTTAGGAGGAGGTGCAGGATTACCAAAACTGTTGTCCAGAGGGCTGAGGAAGGGTTGTTGAGGTGGTTTGGACATGTAGAGAGAATGGAGCAAAACAGAGTGACTTCAAGAGTGTATCAGTCTGTAGTGGAAGGAAGGCAGGGTAGGGGTCGGCCTAGGAAAGGTTGGAGGGAGGGGGTAAAGGAGGTTTTGCGTGCGAGGGGCTTGGACTTCCAGCAGGCATGCGTGAGGGTGCTGTTGGAGTGTGAGCAAAGTAACATTTATGAAGGGGTTCAGGGAAACCGGCAGGCTGGACTTGAGTCCTGGAGATGGGAAGTACAGTGCCTGCACTCTGAAGGAGGGGTGTTAATATTGCAGTTTAAAAACTGTAGTGTAAAGCACCCTTCTGGCAAGACAGTGATGGAGTGAATGATGGTGAAAGTTTTTCTTTTTCGGGCCACCCTGCCTTGGTGGGAATCGGCCAGTGTGATAATAATAATCCTATTGATTTAACAGATTTTAGTCCTTAAACTGTCCAAACAGATCTACATTCACATGCGTAGTGCTCCAAAAGTAGATCTATGTTTTTTTACATATTTTCAAATACAGTGGACCCCCGGTTAACGATATTTTTTCATTCCAGAAGTATGTTCAGGTGCCGGTACTGACCGAATTTGTTCCCATAAGGAAAATTGTGAAGTAGATTAGTCCATTTCAGACCCCCAAACATACATGTACAAACGCACTTACATAAATACACTTACATAATTGGTCGCATTGGGAGGTGATCGTGAAGCGGGGGTCCACTGTATAACAAAAAAAAAAATGTAGATCAAAATTTTTTACAAATTTTCAAATGTAAAAAAAAAAAGTCTACGTTTTTTTACATACTTTCAAATGTCGAAAAAACATAGATCTAAGTTTGGACAGTTTAAGGGTTAATGAGACTTGCTCACATTTGGATGAAATATCAACATATGATTTCTTAATATTTGAAGACTTTTCAGTATAATGTGAAGTACTGTATCTGACATTAAGTATGGATGACCTGTGTACTATAACATTTATTTTATTACATTTTTATTAAAGTTTGTCACATTCTTTTCTGCAGTTAGTCTTGGTTTTTATGAAGATGTGTACATCCGCCGGGACTCCATGATGACAAATTCTCACTATGATGAGACTGATCGTACGTGGGTCTGGGACTACCAGACTGACGATGAGACTCATCATCTCTTCATGGATGTTGGTAAGTCTTGTAATACCTTAAGTTTAATGTTGCTGACAACTTTTATTATAATTATTACATGATTCTGTAAGTTGATAAATGTTAAATTTGTTTGCATTAAGTATTAAAGGATAATGGCTACTAAGGGAAATTCAGAATTAAGTCATTACATGATTTGCAAATTTAAAAAGATAAGGTAATTTATCTTCTTACTTTTTTATGCTTTTTGTTGCAGAATTTACAAAACTTGGTTGATATTTAAGAAAGGGTTTTCCCCATATTTTCTTTGCAAAGATAATTTTACTTGGGTAGTCTATAGAAATGGTGCCTCATAAAGTAAATTCTAATAAACATTTAATTCCAAAGCAAATGTTTCTTATTTGGTAACTTGGACATCTTTTAGTCAAAATTGAGAAGACCAGCAGGATGTCATTACCTGCAACAGTCACAGGCTTGTTTATCAGTGATTACCAAAGAATTGGGCCATCATTCAGTGTTGGCACTGTTGTTGTGTTCTCTAATAAGAAGGCAGGTCCCTCTGGAATCCAACCCTTCTCACTCATAACTAGTAGATATGTGATGAAGAATGGAAGATGCCCTCTGTGCCAAGATACCATTGTGCTACAGTGTCTGACAGTATTGTATTTGACTTAAGAAGCTTACTGTGTAGGTGAAACGTTTCATCAATAAAGATACCCAACTGCTTCACCTGTCTTAATCTTCAACATGTCGGTATTATATACCATTTTCAGCAGTTGGTAAGCCTTGATTGCAGTTAGTAAGAACTTGACTATGCACTTCTAGTTAGCGCTTTTTTCTATCTTTTGATATGCCTTAGTGTTCACAAATATAGGTAAGAGATTTGAACAACTACTTTGTCATAGTGGTTTTCCCTGAAACCTTAAACTTAACGCAACATATTAGTATGTAAGAGATCAGGCTGTTCAATGTTTTAGTACTCATAATTTGACTTCACATTGGCCAAGTACTGCCATTTAAGGTAAGCTCATTCCTGGAAATTTTTTTAGAACTAGATGGGTCCATGCAGTGCATCATGTGTACATTGCCCCAGAAGCACATGTAAACAGTGCAGCCAGGACCTGTTGTGCCACCACCAGGTTTCCCTTTAGCAAATATGGTGTGAAACCAGCAGGAAGATACCTTATTTGTTCCTGATTTATTACAGTTTTATGATACTAACAGTGGAGTTAAGTCAACAAGTATACTATGTGGCTTTAATCTAGGATACCCCAAGAAAGCTAAACACTTTAACTTATTGTCACTGTTTCATGGAGTATTGCACTTTGCAGCAACTGTAATATCATGAAATTTCTTTGTACGAAGTATAAGACGACAAAGGCAATAAAGAACGTTATCCCTATCAATTTATATTGAACATTCAGGGAGGGGCTATGATGTACAATGGCTCTCTTCATGTTTCAAGTACTAAAACATCTTGAAACACATCTAATATAAAAGGCTAGTGTATGTAATGTTAAACATTGAAAAAATGGAAAACAATCATAATTCGGCATCAGTAAAATGTAAAGAGCACTGAAGTATTTACTTAGCTGTTGCCAGTGAGGAATAATTTTTCACACATTTCATCTTGCCATAAAATGGTAATTTATTATCCAGTTTTGTTTATGTTTTACTCTACATGCAAAAATAAATTCTTTAAACTGCATCAAAATTTTGCAACACACAAAATTATATTTTTGGTAATGATACAATTTAAGGGTTAATGTATGTAAACAGGTGTTTAGATAGATTTTGGCTTTTTCATTGTGCTCATCATCAAATAAGTAGTTAATTGTGAATTAAAGTACAGTGGAACCTAGGTTGTCAACTGCATTACTTGTCAAACAAATCGGTTTTAGAACGAGGAATTTGAGGAAAAAATTATCCTGGTTTTCTTACATTCTCTTGGTTGTCGACAACAACGCGAGTGGCTTGGGTCACGTGTTCACTAACTCACATGCTGTAAACATCTCTTCAGGTTTTGTTGTGCATCTTGTGAACTTTTTTTGTTATTTTGTAGTTTTTTTGTGAGATAAGCCATCATGGGTCCAAAGAAGGACCATTTCAATATCCCCACCTACTTGAGGCTTTTCGACAAAGCCTGGGGAAATGTATCTTCTAGGATCACGCAGTCAGTATGGAAGAAATTGTGGCCTGATTTTGTGGCAGCCAGGGATTTTGAAGGCTTTGAAGATGAGCCTGAGCCAGTAGAGGATATTGTGTCCCTGGGGAATACCTTGGGCCTAGAGGTGACTGAAGATAATGTGGAGGAGCACAGAACTGAACTCACCACAGAAGAACTTGTAGACCTTCAGAAGCAGCAGCAACAGAGTGCAGCAGAGGAGCTATCATCAGAGGAAGAGGAGGGAAGGGATGATGTGCCCATTGCACTTGTCAAGGAAATATGTGCTAAATAGCATGAAGTGCAAGAGTTTGTTGAAAAATACCATCCAGACAGAGCAGTGACCATCTGTCTCTCTAACATGTACAATGACAGTGTAATGTCTCAATTTAGAGAAGTGTTAAAAATGGAGCCCAAAACAAACCTCACTGGACAGGTTTTTATTGAGACAAAAAACCAGTGAGCCAGAACAAGATGTTAGTGGTGAAAAGAGACAAAGAAGAGAAACAACACAAGAAGCACATATTAATAGAAGGTGACTCTCCTTCAAAGCAGTAACATATCGACTTTTCTCCTCCACCTCCTACTTCCAGTATACCATTAGCTCTCCTCTGACAGGTAAGTGGCAGTTAAAATTCACAAGTCTTTTAGTATTCATTTTTACAGTTTTATGTAGTAGTACATTTTTAATAAATTATGTTGTCATTTGTTGTCATGTATATTATTCTTTATGGGAAAAATTGCTTTGGTTGTCTTCCATTTTGGTTGTTAAATCAACATCTGGAACGAATTTAGTTCAACAACCGAGGTTCCACTGTACAAGGCCAAGATGATGTACGGGAGCAGTGAATGTTAGTGTTGTATATGATACATAATTACTGGTGTAACTAATGTTCTCATATTTTGTACTTGGTATGATAAATTTCTTGTCAGGATATTTAGATTAGATGTAATCGAGGTAAAATTCTGATTTGGATCCAATACACACTTTTATGTTTGAAATTTAAGTACTGTTTGTAGCTGACTAAAGATTATTTAATAATACTATTACACAAGTTAACAAATTGTTTTCCAGGTGAGAGAATCCGCTTCAAAGTTGTTGCTGAACAGTTCACAGACACGACGCCTGCTGGACCCAGCCTTGTAGAGGGAAACATTACAGTAGCTGATAGAAAAGAAGGAAAAGTCCCATATGTTGTTTATGTAAGTGCTTCTGATAGTTTGGTGTATTATCTTGTCCATGCTTTTTTTGAAAGATAGCTAAAAAGTGAATAATAGTTAACCTATTGTCTTTGGTCACCATGCCTTGGTGGGAAATGATGTACATTAAAAAATAAGATAGTAATTGAAAATAGGGTCTTCCATAAAGTTGTAAAAAATGCATTTTGGACATGATCATCCATGGAAGTGACAGCAAAGTAGCGACAGCTTTACCATACAGTGATGGTTGTCTTGTGTGTTCCTGCTTAGCCCTGGCCTTGTCTTCTAGAAGTTGATATGGTGGCCATATTTACCTCCAGACATTCTGATCTATACACCTACCATCCGACTTACGACCTGCTCGACTTACGACCACTCGACTTACGACCGTGTTTTTTATGCCAAATTTCTGGGAAATAAACAACTTTTTGTGTTGTACACAGTGTTTATCCTAAACCTTACAGTATAAAATACTGTACTAGCAACATAAAAAGTAAAGTAAAACATGAAATACCAAAATAAAACAATAAAATATCAACAAAACATTTTTGTAATGACTATTCAGTAGTAAAGTTCGACTTATGACCATTTCGACTTACGACCGGTTTCACGGAACCAAACTCGATCGTAAGTCGGATGGTAGAAGTACATGCATGTCTAACGTGTTCCACTCCTTATACCTCATTGAACCTTTTCCTGATGATATTTCCTCATTTTCTTGAGGTGAGAGTAAGACACATGTGCAACATCTGGGTATCTTTATTGTAGACGTTTCGCCATCCAGTGGCTTTATCAATACAAATTCCAGGACATAACTTGAAGACAGTAGAACTATGTACAGAAGATGAGGTAATCAGTCCCTCAACCTAGGAGTAGGTGCGAAGAGCACCATAGTCGTGGAGATTCTTTCAGAATCTCCACGACTATGGTGCTGTTCGCACCTACTCCTAGGTTGAGGGACTGATTACCTCATCTTCTGTACATAGTTCTACTGTCTTCAAGTTATGTCCTGGAATTTGTATTGATAAAGCCACTGGATGGCGAAACGTCTACAATAAAGATACCCAGATGTTGCACATGTGTCTTACTCTCATCTTGTCGGTATTATATACCATTCGTACATTCCTCATTTTCTTATTTCATAATGCTGATCAGCTTAATAACATAGCCAGCTTCCCAAAGAATTGAATGCATACAATCCACCCTTATCAGCTATGAGTTTTTTGTCATTGTTTTGGCTCTCTACCATTAGAATTTCAAAGTCGTGTTTTTTATTTTTATTTCCTTTGCATGAACTGGTATTTCTTTAACAAAACTGCTAGACCACCACCCTTCTTTTATGGTGCTTCTTCACCACAGTGAGTACTGTTATTATTTGTTTGAGTTACTCCTCCCTCTAGAATTCAGTTTCTGTGTTCTCTTGAATGTCTTTAGTGTTTATTTCCTTCTTAACTAAAACTGTCTTTGCATGCCATGACAACCAAACATAGACTGAGAGCATTGGTTTGGCTGGGCATTCTGAACTTGGGGAATTTTGAATTAATGTTATTTTGCTTCTTTTGGGCCCATGAACTCAAATATTTTTTTTTTCAACAAACCGGCTGTATCCCACCAAGGCAGGGTGGCCCAAAAAGAAAAACAAAAGTTTCTCTTTTTAAATTTAGTAATTTATACAGGAGAAGGGGTTACTAGCCCCTTGCTCCTGGCATTTTAGTCGCCTCTTACAACACGCATAGCTTATGGAGGAAGAATTCTGTCCCACTTCCCCATGGAGATAAGAGGAAATAAACAAGAACTAGTAAGAAAATAGAAGAAAACCCAGAGGGGTGTGTGTATATATATCTTTCTTTCTTTCAACACACCGGCCGTATCCCACCGAGGCGGGGTGGCCCAAAAGGAAAAACGGAAGTTTCTCCTTTTCTTTCTTTCTTTCAACACACCGGCCGTATCCCACTGAGGCGGGGTGGCCCAAAAGGAAAAACGAAAGTTTCTCCTTTTACATTTAGTAATATGTACAGGAGAAGTAGTTACTAGCCCCTTGCTCCCGGCATTTTAGTCGCCTCTTACAACACGCATGGCTTACGGAGGAAGAATTCTGTTCCACTTCCCCATGGAAATAAGAGGAAATAAACAAAGGACAAGAACTAGTAAGAAAACCCAGAGGGGTGTGTATATATATGCTTGTACATGTATGTGTAGTGTGACCTAAGTGTAAGTAGAAGTAGCAAGACGTACCTGAAATCTTGCATGTTTATGAGACAGAAAAACGGACACCAGCAATCCTACCATCATGTAAAACAATTACAGGTTTCCGTTTTACACTCACTTGGCAGGACGGTAGTACCTCCCTGGGCGGTTGCTGTCTACCAACCTACTACCTAGGTGTATATATATATATTTTTTTTTTTTTTCAACAAGTTGGTCATCTCCCACCGAGGCAGGGTGACCCAAAAAAGAAAGAAAATCCCCAAAAAGAAAATACTTTCATCATTATTCAACACTTTCACCACACTCACACATTATCACTGTTTTTGCAGAGGTGCTCAGAATACAACAGTTTAGAAGCATATACATATAAAGATACACAACATATCCCTCCAAACTGCCAATATCCCAAACCCCTCCTTTAAAGTGCAGGCATTGTACTTCCCATTTCCAGGACTCAAGTCCGACTATATGAAAATAACCGTTTCCCTGAATCCCTTCACTAAATATTACCCTGCTCACACTCCAACAGATCGTCAGGTCCCAAGTACCATTCGTCTCCATTCACTCCTATCTAACACGTTCACGCACACTTGCTGGAAGTCCAAGCCCCTCGCCCACAAAACCTCCTTTACCCCCTCTCTCCAACCCTTTCGAGGACGACCCCTACCCCGCCTTCCTTCCCCTATAGATTTATATGCTGTGTGACGAGAGTTTACCACTTGACAGTAGTGTGTGAATTAAGGTGGCAAAATGAAAATTCGAGAATTTACAGATTTAAAATGGATATACCCTTTATGTGAGATTTAATTGGTGCTTTTAAATAATAGTAAAGATGTTGGCAGATGGGATTATTTAGCATTTTCAGTCAGTGAGTTCCAAATTTTTTGGGCCTTTTATTTGCATGCTTATGAACAGGTTGAGTTGTATACATGGAATGTAAGAGATATTTGTTCTTTGTATTGTGTTTGTATTCTTTTGCAGCTCTCCAGATAGAATTTAAGCTCTTTGGGTTAATGTTAGAACTCAGTGTCTTGTAAACATAGTATATGCAGAAGAAAGTATAAACCTTTTGTATGCTAAGGAAATTTAAACCTTTGAATAAAGGGGAAAGGGTGACATGTTTTGTCTGGAGCATGAATGAGTAATTATTTTGAGAGCTGATTTTTGCTGAGTAACAGTAGTTAAAGGTGATTAGCTGTTGTTGATCTCCATGCACAGATACCATAGGCAAGGCATGGAGAGGTTAGAGTAGTACAAAGCAAGCAGGGATGTTTGGGAACATAATAGAGAGAATGCCCACTGTTTTGAGTTTATTTTCCTGACTAGGTTTATTCCTAAGAATTTACTTTCCTGCCTATCAGTTAGTATGTTGTTCATCTTCATGTTCGAATGAAAACGTCTTGTTTTGTTCCCAAACAATATACAGTGGACCACCGGTTATCAGCCGGTTCTGTTATCAGCCAACTCGGTTATCGGCTGGTTTTTCGGCTGTTAATTCGATGATCGGCCGTTTGGGACGCATCCATCTGCCGGCTGGGGCCGCTTGCACGTCAGTTTGAATTTGTCTCTTGGTGGCTGAGGAAGCTTCTGCTCATACATCCAAACATTTCGCTTGTTTTCCATTGTTTTTAGTACAGTGGACCCCCGCATAACGATATTATTTCAATCCAGAAGTCTGTTTGGGTGCCATTATAGACCGAATTTGTTCCCATAAGAAATATTGTGAATTAGATTAGTCCATTTCAGACCCCTAAAAATACACCTACAAAAGCACTTACAAAAATAAACTTACATAATTGGTCGAGTTGGGAGCTGATCGTTATCCGGGGGTCCACTGTACTTTTTTGCAGTGCAACTGTGAAATAAGTAACCATGGCTCCTAAGAAAGTTCCTGTGGTAAAGAAAGTGAGAAATGCAATGGAATTTAAGCATGAAGTGATAAAAAAGTTTGAGAGTGATATGAAGGTGGTGGAACTTGCCAGGATGTACAGCAAGAATAAATCAACAATTACATCCATCCTGGCAAAGATTGAAAAAATCAAAGATGGTAATATTGCAAAAGGAGTAACTTTTCTAACTAAACAAAGGCCACCAATAATGGAAGAGATGGAAAAGTTATTATTATTGTGGATTAAGGAAAAAGAAATAGTGGGAGACAGTGTTGTGGAGTCTATTATTTGTGAGAAGGCAAGGCAGCTGCATGAGGATCTTGCAAAGAAAATGCCTGCAGTTTGTGAATTTATGGCCAGCAAAGGATGGTTTGATAGATATAAGAAGCGTAGTGGCATACACAAGTGTTGTAAGGCATGGTGAGGCAGCAAGTTTTGACAAATGTGCGGCTGAAAAATTCGTGCAGGAATTCCAGGGATACATAGAGGCTGAAGGATTCAAACCCCAACAAGTGTTCAGTTGTGACAAACAGGCCTGTTTTGGAAGAAAATGCCAAACAGGACCTACATTACCCAGGAGGAAAAGGCACTGTCAAGACACAAGCCTATGAAAGACAGGCTTACTCTTTTGTTGTGTGGTAATGCTGACGGGGATTTCAAAGTGAAGCCTTTACTTGTATATCACTCAGAAAATCGCAGTGTGTTCAAGAAAAAGTGTCATGAAGAATAGATTGTGTGTGATATGGAAAGCTAATCATAAGGCATGGGTCACAAGACAAATTTTCAAAGAGTGGGTTAATGATGTGTTTGGCCCAAGTGTGAAAAAATACCTCCTGGAAAAAAAATTGCCACTCAAGTGCCTCCTGGTACTGGACAATGTCCCTGCACATCCTCCAGACTTGCAAGATGAAGTGTTTAGGGACTTCAATTTTATAAAGGTGAAGTTCTTGCCTCCTAACACCACTCTTCTCCTCCAGCCCATGGACCAGCAGGTCATTTCTAACTTTAAAAACTCTACACAAAAGCAGTGTTTCAAAATGCTTTGAAGTGACGTCAGACACTCAGTTGACCCTAAGAGAGTTCTGGAGGAATCGCTTCACTATCCTCCATTGCGTAAGCCTGGGAGGCTTATGCAGTGGAGGATAGTGACTTCCACGACTTTGAACTCTGCTTGGAGAAAACTGTGGCCACATTGTGCCCAAGAGAGGGATTTTGAAGGGTTTGAGGCTGACCCTGACCCTGTTGACCCTGTGGACTCTATTGTGGCACTGGGGAAGTCCCTGGGGTTGGAGGTGAGTGGCGAGGATGTGGAAGAGTTGGTGGAGGACCACAGGGAAGAGCTAACCACTGAAGAGCTGCAAGAGCTTTAACTTGAACAACAACAGACTGCAGCTGAGGAACTTGCTTCAGAGGAGGAGGAAAAGGGAGCGAAGGAGGTGCCTTCTTCAGAGATTAAAGAGGTGTGTGCAATGTGGACTAGGGTGCAAGCTTTTGTAGAGAAACACCACCCTGACAAAGCTGAAACAAGCAATGTTTGCAACATGTTTAGTGACAAAACCCTGTCCCACTTCAGGGAAATCTTAGAGAGATGCCAGAAACGGAGCACTCTGGACAGTTATTTTGTGAGACGGGCCTAGTGACTCTCAAGCTGGTCCTAGTGGCATTAAAGACAAAGAAGGGTAGTAACCCCAGAGAAGGCTTTGCTACCTAAAGTCTTTATGGAGGGGGATTCCCCTTCCAAACACTAACTCCTTCCTCTTTCCTCTTCCCTATCTTCCAGAAGCCAGCATTAGCCTTCAATAAAGGTATGTAACACAGTGGAACCTCAACTTGGGAGTTTAATCCGTTCCATGACCTTGCTCACAACTGGATTTGCTCGTTTGCAGAGTAAATTTTCCTCATTTAAATTAATTGAAATGCAATTAATCCGTTCCAGTGGAATTCTGTGCTTCAATAATTTCGCTAATATCAACTCTACGGCGTATTTATCAATCTCACTTCATCTAATATGACATAATAAACAATATAAATAACATATATACAGTGGACCCTCGACCAACGATATTAATCCGTTCCTGAGAGCTCATCGTTAATCGAAATTATCGTTAGTCGAGTTAATTTTCCCCATAAGAAATAATGGAAATCAAATTAATCCATGCAAGACACCCAAAAGTATTGAAAAAAAACTTTTTTTTGCCACATGAAATATTAATTTTAATACACACAAACTGAAGAAGACATGCACAGTTACATGACACTTACCTTTATTGAAGATCTGGTGATGATTGACGGGATGGAAGGAGGGGAGAGTGTTGATGGTGTTAGTGTTTAGAAGGGGAATCCCCTTCCATTAGGACTTGAGGTGGCAAGTCCTTTTTCGGGGTTATTTCCCTTCTTCTTTTAATCCCACTAGAACCAGCTTGAGAGTCACTGGACCTCTGTCGCACAACATATCTGTCCATAGAGGCCTGTACCTCCCGTTCCTTTATGACATTCCTAAAGTGTTTCACAACATTGTCAGTGTCACAATTAAACACTTGTTCAGGTTTCAATTCTTCACTGTGTATGTACTCCTTGAATTCCTGTTCATATTTTTCAGCTGCTTTTTGGTCCAAACTGGCAGCCTCACCATGCCTTATCACACTATGTATGCCACTACGATTCTTAAATCTCTCAAACCAACCTTTGCTGGCCTTAAATTCACTCACATCACCACTAGTTGCTGGCATTTTTCTAATTAAATCATCATGCAACTTCCTAGCCTTTTCACATATGATCGCTTGAGAGATGCTATCTCCTGCTCTCTGTTTTTCGTTTATCCACACCAATAACAGTCCCTCAACATCTTCTATCACTTGCTATCTCAGTTTCGAAAACATAGTTGCACCTTTGGCAAGAACAGCTTCCTTGATTGCCGTTTTCTTGGCCACAATAGTAGCGATGGTTGATTGGGGTTTTGTGTACAACCTGGCCAGCTCGGAGACACGCACTCCACTTTCATACTTAGCAGTGATCTCTTTCTTCATATCCATAGTAACTCTCACCCTTTTTGCTGTAGGGTTGGCACTAGAAGCTTTCTTGGGGCCCATGGTGACTTTGCAGGTGCAATCACTAAAAAGGCTGTGATAATATGAAATGTTCCGATTATATGCTTGGAAGCGACCGCGGTGGCTGGCTGGCTTGTAAACACTGGCCAGAAGTGGACGCGTCTCAGACGGAATGAATAGCATTGGTCGAGTTTTTTAGCGCTAGTCGAGGCAAAATTTTTGCATTAAAATGTATCGCTAGTCGGATTTATCGTTAATCGATGCCAACGTTGGTCGAGGGTCCACTGTATACTCTAAAATGAATAAAATATGTAATTCATATAGTGGTATGGGCAGTGTTGGTGGTGGACGAGAGTTTGTCTGAAGACCGGACAAAATACTTTTTGAATATTTCGCTAATGTTATCTATACGGCTTATTTATCTATCACAGTTCAACTAATATGACATAATAAACAATATAAATAACATAGAAACCTGATATATACTCTAGAATGAATAAAATATGTCATTATATATGCGGCGGCGGCCGACGAGAGTTTGTCTGGAGACAGGACAAAATACCCCTTGAATATTTCGCTATCATCAACTCTACGGCTTATTTATCTATCACAGTTAATCTAATATGAAATAATAAGCAATATAAATAACACAGAAACCTGATATATACTCTAGAATGAATAAAATATGCCATTATGTAACAGGTGGAGGCGGCAACAACCACTCCCTCTTTGTTGTGGTAAACACTGCCATCTAGTGATGGCCTTTTGAAGCCGTCTCTTATTATAATTATTATTATGTAGTACATTATTATTATATATGTATTATTATTATATGTATTATATTATTATTCTTATTGTATTATATTATTATACATATTATTATTCTTATTGTATTATATTATTATACATATTATTATTATTATTATTATTATTATTACAATATAAATAATTTGTAATTTTTATTCACACAAAAAATATAAGTTTTACTGTTACTCCTTATTGCAATAATTGTATAAATAATGTCAACCCATTCACGACTGGAAATTTGCTCACGTATGGAAACAAAAAATCAATCCATCAACTGCTCGTATTTGGAAAAACTCGCACATGGATACGCTCGCAAGAAGAGGTTCCACTGTACTTACATAATTGTTAAAAAAAATTATTTTTTTTTTTTGTGAATATTTTTGTCTGGAATGGATTAATTGTATTTCCATTAATTCTTATGCGAAATATTAATTTGGTTTTCGGCCATTTCGGTTATCGGCCGACCTTCTGGAACGGATTACAACCGATAACCGGGGGTCCACTGTATATAGATCATGTTAATATTGACTGCATTTTGGCAAGTCTGGCAATTACTGTGTTGTTGAGTGTAGCCAGACCAGCATTTGAAATGATGAAAGTTGTGTCATCTGCAAATAGAATTGGTTAAAGTTCATGTGAAGCATTAGGAAGGTCATTGATGTAGATAAGGAACAGCAAAGAGCCCAGACTGATCAGGTTACTGAAGAACAGTCTTTAATGGTCACGTTGGTGTCTGGTCACTCGGGTAAGATTTCATGTATGAAATAGCATGTCTTCTAAATTCCTTAATATTCTAATTTAAGCAACAGAATGTTGTAGTCTACTGGATCAAAGTTTTTTTTTTTTAAGATTGATAAGAAAGCCCATTGGATATTCATTATTTTCAAGAGGAGAATAAATTGAGCTCAGCATTTTTCTTCTTCTTCTTCTTTCAACGTACCAGCCGTATCCCACTGAGGTGGGGTGGCCCAAAAGAAAAAACTGAAGTTTCTCCTTTTAAATTTAGTAATATATACAGGAGAAGGGGTTACTAGCCCCTTGCTCCCGGCATTTTAGTCGCCTCTTACGACACGCATGGCTTACAGAGGAAGAATTCTGTTCCACTTCCCCATGGAGATAAGAGGAAATAAACAAAGGACAAGAACTAGTAAGAAAACCCAGAGGGGTGTGTGTATATATATGCTTGTACGTGTATGTGTAGTGTGACCTAAGTGTAAGTAGAAGTAGCAAGACGTACCTGAAATCTTGCATGTTTATGAGACAGAAAAACGGACACCAGCAATCCTACCATCATGTAAAACAATTACAGGTTTCCGTTTTACACTCACTTGGCAGGACGGTAGTACCTCCCTGGGCGGTTGCTGTCTACCAACCTACTACCTAGGTGTATATATATATATATTTTTTTTTTTCAACAAGTTGGTCATCTCCCACCGAGGCAGGGTGACCCAAAAAAGAAAGAAAATCCCCAAAAAGAAAATACTTTCATCATTATTCAACACTTTCACCACACTCACACATTATCACTGTTTTTGCAGAGGTGCTCAGAATACAACAGTTTAGAAGCATATACATATAAAGATACACAACATATCCCTCCAAACTGCCAATATCCCAAACCCCTCCTTTAAAGTGCAGGCATTGTACTTCCCATTTCCAGGACTCAAGTCCGACTATATGAAAATAACCGGTTTCCCTGAATCCCTTCACTAAATATTACCCTGCTCACACTCCAACAGATCGTCAGGTCCCAAGTACCATTCGTCTCCATTCACTCCTATCTAACACGTTCACGCACACTTGCTGGAAGTCCAAGCCCCTCGCCCACAAAACCTCCTTTACCCCCTCTCTCCAACCCTTTCGAGGACGACCCCTACCCCGCCTTCCTTCCCCTATAGATTTATATGCTGTGTGACGAGAGTTTACCACTTGACAGTAGTGTGTGAATTAAGGTGGCAAAATGAAAATTCGAGAATTTACAGAGTTAATGGATATACCCTTTATGTGAGATTTAATTGGTGCTTTTAAATAATAGTAAAGATGTTGGCAGATGGGGATTATTTAGCATTTTCAGTCAGTGAGTTCCAAATTTTTTGGGCCTTTTATTTGCATGCTTATGAACAGGTTGAGTTGTATACATGGAATGTAAGAGATATTTGTTCTTTGTATTGTGTTTGTATTCTTTTGCAGCTCTCCAGATAGAATTTAAGCTCTGGATTAATGTTAGAACTCAGTGTCTTGTAAACATAGTATATGCAGAAGAAAGTATAAACCTTTTGTATGCTAAGGAAATTTAAACCTTTGAATAAAGGGGAAAGGGTGACATGTTTTGTCTGGAGCATGAATGAGTAATTATTTTGAGAGCTGATTTTTGCTGAGTAACAGTAGTTAAAGGTGATTAGCTGTTGTTGATCTCCATGCACAGATACCATAGGCAAGGCATGGAGAGGTTAGAGTAGTACAAAGCAAGCAGGGATGTTTGGGAACATAATAGAGAGAATGCCCACTGTTTTGAGTTTATTTTCCTGACTAGGTTTATTCCTAAGAATTTACTTTCCTGCCTATCAGTTAGTATGTTGTTCATCTTCATGTTCGAAAGAAACGTCTTGTTTTGTTCCCAAACAATATACAGTGGACCACCGGTTATCAGCCGGTTCTGTTATCAGCCAACTCGGTTATCGGCTGGTTTTTCGGCTGTTAATTCGATGATCGGCCGTTTGGGACGCATCCATCTGCCGGCTGGGGCCGCTTGCACGTCAGTTTGAATTTGTCTCTTGGTGGCTGAGGAAGCTTCTGCTCATACATCCAAACATTTCGCTTGTTTTCCATTGTTTTTAGTACAGTGGACCCCCGCATAACGATATTATTTCAATCCAGAAGTCTGTTTGGGTGCCATTATAGACCGAATTTGTTCCCATAAGAAATATTGTGAATTAGATTAGTCCATTTCAGACCCCTAAAAATACACCTACAAAAGCACTTACAAAAATAAACTTACATAATTGGTCGAGTTGGAGCTGATCGTTATCCGGTGGTCCACTGTACTTTTTTGCAGTGCAACTGTGAAATAAGTAACCATGGCTCCTAAGAAAGTTCCTGTGGTAAAGAAAGTGAGAAATGCAATGGAATTTAAGCATGAAGTGATAAAAAAGTTTGAGAGTGATATGAAGGTGGTGGAACTTGCCAGGATGTACAGCAAGAATAAATCAACAATTACATCCATCCTGGCAAAGATTGAAAAAAATCAAAGATGGTAATATTGCAAAAGGAGTAACTTTTCTAACTAAACAAAGGCCACCAATAATGGAAGAGATGGAAAAGTTATTATTATTGTGGATTAAGGAAAAAGAAATAGTGGGAGACAGTGTTGTGGAGTCTATTATTTGTGAGAAGGCAAGGCAGCTGCATGAGGATCTTGCAAAGAAAATGCCTGCAGTTTGTGAATTTATGGCCAGCAAAGGATGGTTTGATAGATATAAGAAGCGTAGTGGCATACACAAGTGTTGTAAGGCATGGTGAGGCAGCAAGTTTTGACAAATGTGCGGCTGAAAAATTCGTGCAGGAATTCCGGGGATACATAGAGGCTGAAGGATTCAAACCCAACAAGTGTTCAGTTGTGACAAACAGGCCCTGTTTTGGAAGAAAATGCCAAACAGGACCTACATTACCCAGGAGGAAAAGGCACTGTCAAGACACAAGCCTATGAAAGACAGGCTTACTCTTTTGTTGTGTGGTAATGCTGACGGGGATTTCAAAGTGAAGCCTTTACTTGTATATCACTCAGAAAATCGCAGTGTGTTCAAGAAAAAGTGTCATGAAGAATAGATTGTGTGTGATATGGAAAGCTAATCATAAGGCATGGGTCACAAGACAAATTTTCAAAGAGTGGGTTAATGATGTGTTTGGCCCAAGTGTGAAAAAATACCTCCTGGAAAAAAAAATTGCCACTCAAGTGCCTCCTGGTACTGGACAATGTCCCTGCACATCCTCCAGACTTGCAAGATGAAGTGTTTAGGGACTTCAATTTTATAAAGGTGAAGTTCTTGCCTCCTAACAAACCCCTCTTCTCCTCCAGCCCATGGACCAGCAGGTCATTTCTAACTTTAAAAACTCTACACAAAAGCAGTGTTTCAAAATGCTTTGAAGTGACGTCAGACACTCAGTTGACCCTAAGAGAGTTCTGGGGGAATCGCTTCACTATCCTCCATTGCGTAAGCCTGGGAGGCTTATGCAGTGGAGGATAGTGACTTCCACGACTTTGAACTCTGCTTGGAGAAAACTGTGGCCACATTGTGCCCAAGAGAGGGATTTTGAAGGGTTTGAGGCTGACCCTGACCCTGTTGACCCTGTGGACTCTATTGTGGCACTGGGGAAGTCCCTGGGGTTGGAGGTGAGTGGCGAGGATGTGGAAGAGTTGGTGGAGGACCACAGGGAAGAGCTAACCACTGAAGAGCTGCAAGAGCTTTAACTTGAACAACAACAGACTGCAGCTGAGGAACTTGCTTCAGAGGAGGAGGAAAAGGGAGCGAAGGAGGTGCCTTCTTCAGAGATTAAAGAGGTGTGTGCAATGTGGACTAGGGTGCAAGCTTTTGTAGAGAAACACCACCCTGACAAAGCTGAAACAAGCAATGTTTGCAACATGTTTAGTGACAAAACCCTGTCCCACTTCAGGGAAATCTTAGAGAGATGCCAGAAACGGAGCACTCTGGACAGTTATTTTGTGAGACGGGCCTAGTGACTCTCAAGCTGGTCCTAGTGGCATTAAAGACAAAGAAGGGTAGTAACCCCAGAGAAGGCTTTGCTACCTAAAGTCTTTATGGGGGGGGATTCCCCTTCCAAACACTAACTCCTTCCTCTTTCCTCTTCCCTATCTTCCAGAAGCCAGCATTAGCCTTCAATAAAGGTATGTAACACAGTGGAACCTCAACTTGGGAGTTTAAATCCGTTCCATGACCTTGCTCACAACTGGATTTGCTCGTTTGCAGAGTAAATTTTCCTCATTTTAAATTAATTGAAATGCAATTAATCCGTTCCAGTGGAATTCTGTGCTTCAATAATTTCGCTAATATCAACTCTACGGCGTATTTATCAATCTCACTTCATCTAATATGACATAATAAACAATATAAATAACATATATACAGTGGACCCTTGACCAACGATATTAATCCGTTCCTGAGAGCTCATCGTTAATCGAAATTATCGTTAGTCGAGTTAATTTTCCCCATAAGAAATAATGGAAATCAAATTAATCCATGCAAGACACCCAAAAGTATTGAAAAAAAACTTTTTTTTGCCACATGAAATATTAATTTTAATACACACAAACTGAAGAAGACATGCACAGTTACATGACACTTACCTTTATTGAAGATCTGGTGATGATTGACGGGATGGAAGGAGGGGAGAGTGTTGATGGTGTTAGTGTTTAGAAGGGGAATCCCCTTCCATTAGGACTTGAGGTGGCAAGTCCTTTTTCGGGGTTATTTCCCTTCTTCTTTTAATCCCACTAGAACCAGCTTGAGAGTCACTGGACCTCTGTTGCACAACATATCTGTCCATAGAGGCCTGTACCTCCCGTTCCTTTATGACATTCCTAAAGTGTTTCACAACATTGTCAGTGTCACAATTAAATACTTGTTCAGGTTTCAATTCTTCACTGTGTATGTACTCCTTGAATTCCTGTTCATATTTTTCAGCTGCTTTTTGGTCCAAACTGGCAGCCTCACCATGCCTTATCACACTATGTATGCCACTACGATTCTTAAATCTCTCAAACCAACCTTGCTGGCCTTAAATTCACTCACATCACCACTAGTTGCTGGCATTTTTCTAATTAAATCATCATGCAACTTCCTAGCCTTTTCACATATGATCGCTTGAGAGATGCTATCTCCTGCTCTCTGTTTTTCGTTTATCCACACCAATAACAGTCCCTCAACATCTTCTATCACTTGCTATCTCAGTTTCGAAAACATAGTTGCACCTTTGGCAAGAACAGCTTCCTTGATTGCCGTTTTCTTGGCCACAATAGTAGCGATGGTTGATTGGGGTTTTGTGTACAACCTGGCCAGCTCGGAGACACGCACTCCACTTTCATACTTAGCAGTGATCTCTTTCTTCATATCCATAGTAACTCTCACCCTTTTTGCTGTAGGGTTGGCACTAGAAGCTTTCTTGGGGCCCATGGTGACTTACTTTGCAGGTGCAATCACTAAAAAGGCTGTGATAATATGAAATGTTCCGATTATATGCTTGGAAGCGACCGCGGTGGCTGCTGGCTTGTAAACAACTGGCCAGAAGTGGACGCGTCTCAGACGGAATGAATAGCATTGGTCGAGTTTTTTAGCGCTAGTCGAGGCAAAATTTTTGCGTTAAAATGTATCGCTAGTCGGATTTATCGTTAATCGATGCCAACGTTGGTCGAGGGTCCACTGTATACTCTAAAATGAATAAAATATGTAATTCATATAGTGGTATGGGCAAGTGTTGGTGGTGGACGAGAGTTTGTCTGAAGACCGGTACAAAATACTTTTTGAATATTTCGCTAATGTTATCTATACGGCTTATTTATCTATCACAGTTCAACTAATATGACATAATAAACAATATAAATAACATAAAACCTGATATATACTCTAGAATGAATAAAAATATGTCATTATATATGCGGCGGCGGCCGACGAGAGTTTGTCTGGAGACAGGACAAAATACCCCTTGAATATTTCGCTATCATCAACTCTACGGCTTATTTATCTATCACAGTTAATCTAATATGAAATAATAAGCAATATAAATAACACAGAAACCTGATATATACTCTAGAATGAATAAATATGCCATTATGTAACAGGTGGAGGGGGGGCAACAACATCCCTCTTTGTTGTGGTAAACACTGCCATCTAGTGATGGCCTTTTGAAGCCGTCTCTTATTATAATTATTATTATGTAGTACATTATTATTATATATGTATTATTATTATATGTATTATATTATTATTCTTATTGTATTATATTATTATACATATTATTATTCTTATTGTATTATATTATTATACATATTATTATTATTATTATTATTATTATTATTACAATATAAATAATTTGTAATTTTTATTCACACAAAAAATATAAGTTTTACTGTTACTCCTTATTGCAATAATTGTATAAATAATGTCAACCCATTCACGACTGGAAATTTGCTCACGTATGGAAACAAAAAATCAATCCATCAACTGCTCGTATTTGGAAAAACTCGCACATGGATACGCTCGCAAGAAGAGGTTCCACTGTACTTACATAATTGTTAAAAAAAATTATTTTTTTTTTTTTTGTGAATATTTTTGTCTGGAATGGATTAATTGTATTTCCATTAATTCTTATGCGAAATATTAATTTGGTTTTCGGCCATTTTGGTTATCGGCCGACCTTCTGGAACGGATTACAACCGATAACCGGGGGTCCACTGTATATAGATCATGTTAATATTGACTGCATTTTGGCAAGTCTGGCAATTACTGTGTTGTTGAGTATAGCCAGACCAGCATTTGAAATGATGAAAGTTGTGTCATCTGCAAATAGAATTGGTTAAAGTTCATGTGAAGCATTAGGAAGGTCATTGATGTAGATAAGGAACAGCAAAGAGCCCAGACTGATCAGGTTACTGAAGAACAGTCTTTAATGGTCACGTTGGTGTCTGGTCACTCGGATAAGATTTCATGTATGAAATAGCATGTCTTCTAAATTCCTTAATATTCTAATTTAAGCAACAGAATGTTGTAGTCTACTGGATCAAAGGTTTTTTTTTTTTAAGATTGATAAGAAAGCCCATTGGATATTCATTTTTTTCAAGAGGAGAATAAATTGAGCTCAGCATTTTTATTGTTGTATAATTGGTACTCTGTCCTGGCTTAAATCTACGTTGACATGGGTTACGGACATGGTACATGTATTTAGCTATGAAGTCATGTATTTGTTTATATATTGTTTTTTCAAAGATTTTAGACAGCAAAGGGCAAGTTAGAAAGTGGGTCACTACTTTTGTAGATTGGTGTAACCCTTGCTAATTTAAGAATGGTAGGGAAGGTTCTGGCTTCAGTTCGTTGATTGAACAGTGGTGTAATAATTGGTGATAACACATGAGAAGCTTTCTGTTATATTGGTGGTACAGTGGAACCTCTACTTGCGAGCATGTCCACGTGCGAGTTTTTCCAAATACGAGCAGTCGATGGATCAATTTTTTGCTTCCATACACGAACAAAATTTCCACAAGCGAGCAGACCTCAAGGCAGGTTCCTCGACACTGGTGAGGGACTCTTGCTCTTTATCTCGGGGAAATTTTATCTCATTTTTTTTTTGG
>NW_026495307.1:0-20799 GCF_026875155.1 Cherax quadricarinatus | reverse complement strand
TTTTTGTAAAAGTGATGGCTCTCTTAAAGAAATTGGAGCACGCATCAATAATTGGGCTCTACCCTTCAGACAGAACTGTTTGCCATACTCCTTGCACTGAAATGCATCTATGTATCAAAGATTGACAGTTTAATTGTAACTGATTCTCTGTCATCCATAAAACTCTCAACTCATTAAGCATAAATTGTTGCATGCTTGTGTCAGAAGCCAGACACAGGTATGGTAGGATTGTGGACAGTGGAGTCAGAGTGCACATGCTGTGGATTCCATCTCACATTGGTCTTCAGATGCATGATAGAACTGATAAATTGGCTAAGCTGTATGCTTTTAAAGAGGGAGTAGATTACAATCTTGGCTTGTCAGGTAGTAGTTTGAGAACAATAATACGAAAAGAACTTCAACTGAATTTTATGGACTTAAGGCTCAGGGAGATTGACACCAGTGAGTCCATCTATCATCATTCTATCATGCAGGAGGAGCCACATGTCTATGGTGCATCCAACAAAATAAGCAGACTCTTGGATGTCACTACTGCCCGGCTCCGGCTAGGTTACAAGTATCTTTGGCAGGTTAAATCACCACCACCAGATGTAGACCAAACGAAATGTAAACTTTGCCAGATGGACTATTGTCACACCCTGCGTCATTATGTACTGGAGTGTGATAAAATTAATTAATTTAGAAACAACTCGCTCATAAATGTTCAAGAAATGGCCCGGTGGCCTGGTGGCTAAAGCTCGGGTTCGATTCCCGGCGGGTGGAAACATTTCGACACGTGTTTCCTTACACCTGTTGTCCTGTTCACCTAGCAGCAAATAGGTACCTGGGTGTTAGTCGACTGGTGTGGGTCGCATCCTGGGGGACAAGATTAAGGACCCCGATGGAAATAAGTTAGACAGTCCTCGATGACGCACTGACTTTCTTGGGTTATCCTGGGTGGCTAACCCTTCGGGGTTAAAAATCCGAACGAAATCTTATCTTATCTTATCCACAGTGGTATATTGCAGACCATTCTGGAGAAATACCCTGACTTTGCTAGCTGTAAATAAAGCATTACCACATGTGTGCATGTGTGTGTGTGTGTGTGTGCACTCACCTAGTTGAGATTGCAGGGGTCGAGTCCAAGCTCCTGTGTACTCACCTATTTGTGGTTGCAGGGGTCGAGTCGCAGCTCCTGGCCCCGCCTCTTCGCGGATTGCTACTAGGTCCTCTCTCTCCCTGCTCCATGAGCTCTATCATACCTCGTCTTAAAACTATAGACTGTTCCCGTGTGTGTGTGTGTGTGTGTGTGTGGTGTGTGTGTGTGTGTGTGTTGTGTGTGTGTGTGTGTGTGTGTGTGTGTGTGTGTTTGTGTTTGTGTGTGTGTTTGTGTTGTGCGTGTGTATGTGTATGAGTGTATATGAGTGTGTGTGGTGTATGAGTGTGTGTGTGTGTATGAGTGTGTGTGTGTGTGTGTGTGTATGAGTGTGTGTGCGTGTGTTATGTAGTTTGTGTAGTGTGTGTCGTGTGTGTGTGCGTGTGTGATGTGTGTGTGTGTGTGTTTGATGTGTGTGTGTGTGTGTGTGTGTGTGTGTGTGTGTGTGTGTTTGTGGTGTGTGTGTGTGTGTGTGTGTGTGTGTGTGTCTCAACAATCAATATTTGCACCAATAACTCACTACAGTTGTGACCGGGTGTGGAAGTGTGAATTGCTCATTACACTATAATTTGTTCATGATTGTAGCCATGTATAAACGTAAGTAACCATTCTTACAGGATTCATTACCTTTGTAACTTGTGAGTTCATTACCTTGTACCTAGTTCAGCCATCACAACTTTGGGAGCCCAGTCCCTGGACCCATTACGTACCTCTGTAATCTGTAAATACCTTTGTAACTTGTCATGATTGTGACTAGACCTACCTGGAGTTCATTACCGTTGTAAATTGTGAGTTCATTACCTTTGTAAATTGTGAATTCATTACCTCTGTAACTTTCTCAGCTATCAAAACTTTGGAGTCCAGTCCCTGGACCAATTATGTACCTCTGTAACCTTTTGACTACCGCCCACAGGATGGGTATGGGGTGCATAATAAACATATTAAACTAAACAACTCTATAGAGATAATCCGGAAGAAATTGATGAAGATTACAATGATGCAGCAGTGTTGTGTAATAAATTTAAAATGTTAAATAAAGTAATTGATCATTGGTCTAATGTGTGGCATAAGGAATATCTTATTACACTACGTGAACACTTTTATGGTGCGACAGACCATTCAACCAGGTGACATTGTGTTAATTGACACTGAACAACATCGAATATTGTGGCCTCTGGGCAAAGTATTGACATTGTACCCAGATGCACAAGGTGTTGTCAGGAATGTTAAAGTGTTGTGTCGTGGCCAGGAAAGTTTACGCACAATTAATAAATTTATTCCCTTGGAATTAGGTGTTCAATCAAACGTAAATGAAAATCTGAGGGAAAGTGACACGAGTGATATGGAAGATAACGCAGACCAAGTGATGCCGGAAGATGAAATCGTAGTAAGACCTACTAGGAGAACAGCCACTCAAGCCAGAACTGGCTGGAATCGTCTCCTAAAGGAAGGTGTAATTTAAATCGTTTAGCAACAAACTCCGGCCGGCCAGTGTGAAAAATACTGTATATATTTTCCAGAAATTCAGTATTTATATGTAAATAGATGGCCATACTGTATTTAATAATATTTATGTCATAGAAAACGGAAAGCCTGCGTCTGCACAGACGAGACTGGCCATCTTGGTTTTGAATTTGTATTAGAAACGTTGGTGAATGGGGAAGAATTTTTCGTGCTCTAGAGGTTAAAATTGTGCTGACACCTCTCAAATAGGAGGCGAAATTGGTGGATATGCATTCCTGCATAACTTGAGATATCAGGCGACTGGACAAGACCTCTCCAGGAACCTCAGATAAGCTCTCTAGATTTGTGTGTAATTCTGGCCAGCATTATTTTCATAGATTTAGTTAGAGTGAGGTTTTCTGAGTATGATACACATTAATCTCCAGTCAAATTGGTGAATGATATTAAGATATATTTTCCTTCTGTTATGTAATTGTGTATATATATAACCATTTATTATTTTTAATATACAGTCCACAAATTTATTTATTTGCAAGTATCCCTGGTGTATGTATATTTCATTTAATTAATAGGTCCAGAGCAACTTGTGGTTATGACAGTGGTAGGTATCGAAGGGGGACATTTTTTGCGACCTAGGTGTCCCAAATTCCTACTTGTCTATGTAACATTGATAAATAATAATTATCTTTGTTATCATTTACTGTTATGTACATAATTAGTTACATTCAGATAAATGCAATTTTCCACAATATGTGTAGAAAACCTAGGATAACCCAAAAAAAGTCAGACATAGCGACTTATTTCCATTTGGGTATGCAACGTGTTTAACAATTCTTTCCAATTATTTTATTAAGATTTTTCCATGCATTGCTCAGGGAATATGTTGATTGAACCCACTAACATATGTTTTTCCGTAAGAAGAAATTTCTTTCCCTGACACCTGAAGACCGGGCTGGATATTGCATAAGCTGCTAGTGGTCTTATAAACCCAAGAAGACGAATGGTTTGTATGTTTAGTCGATTGAAAGCTTTGAACAGTATTTGTTGTCTGTTGTTGTAATGCTGGTATACTACTGTTGTTGGTTGCCTTTTATTGCTCGATGCTTATTTTAAGATGATTTGCAGTTGTTGATCTGTATACCAAAATTGAGACAAGGAAAGGTAAGCGTATAGTATTGGCTAAGTACAGTGGAGGTAGGTACATAAAATCTGACTTTTGAGACTGCCCACCAGTTCTGTCTTTTGATATGAGTATTAAATTTTAATATGAGCCTGGTACTTTACATTTTTTTTTCATTCGACTTTTTTGTTATTTATGACGAACTAAAAATATTTACGTCGATGGTTAACTTATTTACCAACAAATTCATCTATAATATTTACAAATATTGACCAAATCTTCTACGTGATAATTGGAAACAGCTTCAGATATCCAACTAAACATAATAATTAGTGGTTCTCCCACTGTAAGACACACCGAGGTTGAATTCTTTGGTCTACATCTTGACTGCCACTTGAAATATAATACCCACACCCAACACAAGAGATCAGGCATATGGTCACTGTCTTGAACACTATGTGCTTAATTGTCCACTTATTGAGGAATACAGAGACAGACAGTATAATAACTTATGTGACATGTCAAGATATCTTATTAATGAAAATAAGATACCAGATATACTAAGCAAATTTCCTAAATTTGCTTGTAACAGATAAGTGAACTATAGATATGTAGATATAAATCCATATGTATTCATGTTAACCCCTTGGGGCCTAGTTCCTGGGCCTTTTGTGTATCCATATGCTCTCGTGCTACCCTCAACAGGATGGATATGGGGTGCACAATAAACTAGCCACTTAGGTGGCAAAATCTAAATCTCTAAGTCTCTAAAACAACAATAGACATCCACTCCAAGATACATTACTGTGTACCTCAGTCGTGTTAACACTACTTACATTGTACCACTCACTAATCAATCCTTGCCTTATCTATAGTATTTGTGCCACCATGTGGACTATCAGCCATTCATTATTCTTCCTCCTGTACTTTTTGTTTCTGCTTTTTTTCTCTAATCCCATATTTTTATTATTATTATCACACCGGCCGATTCCCACCAAGGCAGGGTGGCCCGAAAAAGAAAAACTTTCACCATCATTCACTCCATCACTGTCTTGCCAGAAGGGTGCTTTACACTACAGTTTTTAAACTGCAACATTAACACCCCTCCTTCAGAGTGCAGGCACTGTACTTCCCATCTCCAGGACTCAAGTCCGGCCTGCCGGTTTCCCTGAATCCCTTCATAAATGTTACTTTGCTCACACTCCAACAGCACGTCAAGTATTAAAAACCTTTTTGTTCCATTCATCCTATCAAACACGCTCACGCACGCCTGCTGGAAATCCAAGCCCCTCGCACACAAAACCTCCTTTACCCCTCCCTCCAACCCTTCCTAGGCCGACCCCTACCCCGCCCCTTTCCCTTTCCCCTACAGACTGATACACTCTTGAAGCATTCTGTTTCGCTCCATTCTCTCTACATGTCCGAACCACCTCAACAACCCCTTCCTCAGCCCTCTGGACAACAGTTTTGGTAATCCCGCACCTCCTCCTAACTTCCCAAAATACGAATTCTCTGCATTATATTCACACCACCCCATTGCCCTCAGACATGACATCTCCACTGCCTCCAGCCTTCTCCTCGCTTGCAACATTCATCCCCCCACGCTTCACACCCATATAAGAGCCCTTGGTAAAACTATACTCTCATACATTCCCCTCTTTGCCTCCAAGGACAAAGTTCTTTGTCTCCACAGACTCCTAAGTGCACCACTCACTCTTTTTCCCTCATCAATTCTATGATTCACCTCATCTTTCATAGACCCATCCGCTGACACGTCCACTCCCAAATATCTGAATACGTTCACCTCCTCCAACTCTCTCCCTCCAATTGATATTAAATCTTTCATCACTAATTTTTTTGTTACCCTCATAACCTTACTCTTTCCTGTATTCACCTTTAATTTTCTTCTTTATTTATTATAATAATAATATGGATATGAATTTGAGTTTGAATGTGAATAAGAATAAAATGAGTAATAAAAAATTTTAAAAACCATTTTTACTCTGACAAGTTTCAGGTATTAACCATCTTTATTTTGACAAGTTTACAGATTGCTAATGGAACCTATTGAATAGGCAACTGTTATAGAAAACCCCGGTTATACAAAATTTCAGGCATTTAATTAATCGGGTTTCCCCAGGATGAAACCCACAACATTGGCAAACACCTAGGTTCCTATTAATGCAAAGGAACGGGGAAAACAGGTAAATAAGTTTTTGGGGTACGGTAACCCAAAAATACATTTACGTGAATTATATACATAGCACATATGGTAAATTACCTAGAAAAAACCAAAAAGAAAATCAAAGTGACTTCTTCCTTTTGGGGGTCCTGGAAACTCCCCAAACTTTTCACCTGGCGTGGTTCGTATGTCACTTAGTGTGCGGCCACAGTAAAACAGCCTGGTTGATCAGACCCTGATCCACCATGAGGCCTGGTCTAGACCGAGCCACGGAGCATTGACCCCCAACCCCCTTCCAATAAACTCCCGGTTTAAAGGTATCCAGCAGAAGGCCCGTCAGATAACCAAACTCCAGTGGTGGGGCCTCAATGACTAAAAGCCACTCAGGAAACACTTGTCCTTTTCTGACAAACTTTACCAAAAATAACCCCGTGCAGGGACTGATCCAGAACCTCGGGGTGAGCTGAGGATGCACCCCAAACCAAGGGATGAGTGCAATCCCCTTTTTTTAATGAAATTCTTTATTTCCACAAGTGTATGTGCAAGGTATCAGGCCTAGTTGACACCAATGCATACTAGTACATGATAGCTCCTTGTTTTGCAGAGCATTTTGGGCAAAAATTTGGTCAATTTTTGTCCCGGGGGTGCAACCCACACATAAGGCCCTAAACTCCGGAAAAGGTTTTTAAAAGGGCCTTGATTGTTTCCCTCAAAACCCGGTGGAGAGAACATGAAATATACACTTGGAAGGGCCCCGGAGGGATTGGTACCAAACCCGCCACGAAAAATCACTCCTATGAAAACAAAAGACACGGCAGGAATGCAACTTCCCCGTGAAAAACAGGGGCGCCACAAGTACATTTTAGAGAAACACAAAAAGTGTCTGGGGGCCCCAAAACTGTTCAATTGCCTCCCAGATACATAAGGGGGATTCCCCAAAGATCCCTGGGTTTCTTCAAGAAGGGATTGGACAGGCACCTAAAGTCAGTACCGACCAACCCGGGGTGTGGTTCGTATGCACTTGTGTGCGGCCAAAAAGAACAGCCTGGTTAATCAGACCCTGATCCACCGTGATCAGGCCGGGCCATGGGGGCGTTGACCCCCGAAACCCTCTCCAGGTAAACACCAGTCAACTTACACCCAAGTACCCATTTTACTGTTGGGTGAACATGGACAATAGGTGTAAGGAAACAAGCCCAATACTTCCACCCTTGCTGGGAATCGAACCCAGATCCTCAGTGTGTGTGATGTGAGAGCTTTGCCTACCAGGCCACGAGCCATCTTTTTATCACTGTCCTTAACTCATCCATGTCTGCAGAAATAATCTTCAGTGAACTTATTTCTTTATTTTTTTGGTATTGTGTCTTCATAAACTTGTGCCAGAGGACCTTTAATTGAAATATAATGATGTGTATTGTAATTTCGTAGACAAGTCCCACTCGCCCTTTAATAACTAGACAGTTATAACTTTTATTTGAAAATATTAATTATCTAATTTTTGTCTCTCTTTAGCTCCTATTAATACCATTTATTAGACCTTCAAAAACAAAAATATAATATACAGTGGACCCCCGCATAACGATCACCTCCAAATGCGACCAATTATGTAAGTGTATTTATGTAAGTGCGTTTGTACGTGTATATTTGGGGGTCTGAAATTGACTAATCTACTTCACAATATTCCTTATGGGAAAAAATTCGGTCAGTACTGGCACCTGAACATACTACTGGAATGAAAAAAGTTCGTTAACCGGGGATCCACTGTAATACTTTTATTGAGTTAATTGAATTCTGTGTATGTCTTTAGATTAATAAATAACAAAAAAAATCTTGGAACTCAGCAAAGGTATATCAAAGGTATGCAAGTATGAAGATAGCTTCAGAAGTTTGATGTTTTCTATTTCAGCTTGTAAGAGTCATGAGATTGCTTGTAATTTACTAATGAGTAGTGACACTGGCTGCTCAGAGAAATTAAGTTATTTAATATTTAATCCCCTTGGGTTATTTAATACAATAAGCATTTCTTTATATATTAAGCATAGTTATAATTTTAAAACTAAAATAATTGAACAAATATCCGTATCAGCATAAAATTGAGTATTGATATTGGTCTCTGCAAAAATTTTAGTGCCATCCTGTTCCGAATTATTATTATTATAGGTTGAGTATCCCTTATCCACAATGCATGGGGGCCATAAATGTCTCGGATTTTGGAATATAATGAGATAGCTTGGGGATGAGATCCAACTCTAAACACGACATCCATTTATATTTCAATACAGCTTATTTGCATTGCCTGAAGGTAGTTTTATGCACAATTTTTAATAAAAGCAACACAGAAGCATTGGCAGAATACCTGCATTAGCTGTTTAAAAAGTAACAACAAACAATAGCAGGCTTTCGCTCACCACCTACGATGCCATGTTTTGATTAAAAGGCTACTGTACACTACTTTTTCTTATCACTGTTACTCATAGAAGTATCTGCGGGCCCTTTTTTGACATTTTCAACAATATCTTTGCAGCACAGAGCAGAGAATAAGCATGTGGGTCTGGCAGTAATGATTGTTGATAAACGGGTGCCAACAGAGGGGTTTGAGCCCCACCCAGGGTATGTAAGGTCGTGTTTTCTACTGTCTGGGCACACACAAATTTGCTCAATGCCTGGGAATCTCCCTAGAGCAGACTATAATTTTCCACCTGTGGTGTTATGACAGCGCTCAAAATATTTCGACTTTTTTGAATTTCGGAATTTCAGAAAAGGGATACTCAGCCTGTATTGTTTTTGTGGATAATTATGGATTCTGCTGTTATTTCAGAGACAAGTATTATAAATTTCATTCGACAAGAATTAATTTATTTACAGACCATAATGAACATGAATTTCAAGTGAATGAGAAGTGAAGAAGAAAATGTCACGTAGGGGCACAGGTTCACTACGGGGTGGAGGAGGAGGAGGAGGAGAGGGCTCTGAGTCCCAGGCATCATCCCCTAGTGAGGACTGTAAATTTGTCAACTCTGCTCATCCTGAGGTTGTGAGTATTTACAGATATATTTGTGGGGTTTTGACTTACAAGCCTCCGAGTTACAATGACTCTCACTTACAATTTTGGTCCAAAATAATGTATTGGGAACAAATTTGTTAGGAATAATCATCAGTTATGAACATGTGTGGCAATAACTACAGTTTGGACTGTTTTTTACAATAGAATAATAGGTTCAGGGTTACAAACAACTCGTAAGTTGTACTGCTGAGAATAAGACTCCCTTTTTATGTTGGGCCCTCCTCTACAGTAATTACCTGGAGTATACCTGGATGGTGTTCTGGGGGGTCACCCCTCACAGACCAGTCCATGATCAGGCTTCAAGGTGGATCAGGTCCTGATCAACCAGGCTATTACTGCCAGCCTGGCTGGTCAGGTACTGACTTTAGGCACCTGTCCAGCTCCCTCTATTGGTAATCCCCCTCCCCCCTTTATGTATGCTGGGAGCCAGTTTAAGTCTTGGGCTCCTGACACTTATTGTGTTGCCTCTTAGTGTACTCATGGCACCCCTGCTTGTCATTGGGGGATGATTATATCTGTATTACTGTTCAGTCATATTGTTTTGGTAACCTCATATTCAGTGTTTTGTATGCACTTCATGGCTTATTTAGGCCATGCACATTACAGTATTTAACAATGATTATGCAAGTGGAAGTTTCTTCACTGTGCTTTTTGTGTAATTTATCTTAAACAGTGCCTACATTTCTGAATGTGCTTTATGTAAGAAAGACACACACATGAGTAGCTAGAAAATTTATTTAGAATTTGTTTGCTAACCAAAGGGAAAGTAGGTGGGTTATAATGGCAATTGTGGGTGATAGAGTAACAGTATGTTCTGTCACATTTGTAACAATAACGGATTTTCTGTAACAACAGACTTTGTTCTGTATTCCCACAATCTGTCATACAGATTTTTGTTTTATGGAGGACTTGTTACTTGTTACTATTAACCCCTTCAGGGTCCAAGGCCAAAATCTGCAGTGGTGCCCCAGTGTCCAAGAATTTTCAAAAAAAAAAAAAAAAATTTTTCTTATGAAATGATAGAGAATCTTTTTGTGAAGGTAATAAAACAAAAGTACGAAATTTGATGGAAAATTGACGAAATTATGCTCTCACGAATTTTGATGTGTCAGCGATGTTTACGAATCGGCGATTTTGCCGACTTTGACTCCCATTTTAGGCCAATTACATTATTCCAGTCGACCAAATTCTTAGCTGTTTCACTAGTATTACTTCCATTCTATCGATTGAGCACAAGAATCACCATGTCAACTGTTTCAACTTACAAATAAAGTGATCAGAAATTGGTAATTTGGCCAATTTAAACACAAAGTTCAAACACTCCAATTTCAAAATAGGATCCAGAATAAACAATGTAGGTATTCCTGGCACTAAACTAACATTTCCTCTGTTCATTAGTTATGTTTTGAGGCTTACAAATAAATTCCATTTTGATTTTTTATTCACATAATGAATTTTTATTCACACCAAAAAATAGAAGATTTAACTGTTATGCAATATTGTAATAATTGTATATAAATATCATCACCACATTTGTGAATGTATATTAGACCCGCCAGCTGGCGTGTATTAGACGTGTGAGGTTTGCCGATGTTCAACATCGGCAAAAATTTAACATTTACGCTACTTTGAGCTCAGTTTCAAGCCATTTCCAGTGCTAAAAACCAATCAAAATCATCTCTATTTCTGTAATATGTCTTCCATTCTATCAAATGAGACCAAGAAATCGCAAATACAACTATAAAAAAACATAAAAAAACACTGCAAAGTCGCTGTTTTAATCGAAAATCATGGTCTCGGTTTTTTTTCTCGTTTACACAGTGTGTTGCAGGATTTGTTTTATGTGGTGCACACATGCCACATAGATGTATTCTCTCATATCTAGGCCCAAATGTACCATCACAGTTTATCAGAGTGAGCTGAGCTCATGGCATAGATCTATGGTTTGGACCCTGAACATAAAGCTGTAGATCTACGGGACGGACCCTGAAAGGGTTAATCACCATTTTTACCCTCTGCACTTGTTTAGCAGCTGAGGATGATGCCCAGGCCTTCTGTTGTAATAAACTCATATTTTTTCTCATTACTTTCCATTTTATAATACTGTATGAGAGGTTTGATGTTAATTGGGAGCACTAAGTGAGCAGCCTCCATAATTCCTTCCTCCAATTTACTTTCCAATTTTTCATTGCCTAGATTTTTTGTTACTCTTTTCACCTTCTCTTTTCTATGTTCACTTTTAATTTCCTTCTTTTGCATACCCTCCCAAATTCCTCTATTAACCTTGTAACTTCTTTTCAGATACTCCCAGCAAAGAGCAGCTACTATAATCAACTCCCACTTTGTATCTAATTCATTATATTTTTATCCAACACTGGTAACTAACAAACACCCTAGCATTTGCTTATTTACAACCATCTATAAATCTATTAAACAACCATGGTGACATCACTCATCCTTTTCTAAGGCCTACTTTTACTGGAAAATAATCTCCCCCTCTCCTACATTCCCTAACCAGAACCTTACTTTTTTTTTTTTTAAATACCGCTGTATCCAACCAAGGCAGGGGTGACCTAAAAAGAAAAACAAAAAAGTTTTTTTTTTTAAATTTATTTTTTAAACAGGAAAGGGGGTTTACTACCCCCTTGGGCCCCTTACTATCCACATAAAACCTCTGTTTTTAGAAACCCAACTCCCACTCTCTATTTTGCAACCTTCCCATTTTTGCCTCCTATCCACCTTAATGTGCCTTTTCTAAATCCATAAATCAAAAAAAGTTTGTTTTTTTCTGTTTAAACTGTCATTTTTCCCCCTGAGGTGAGTGACCTGACGAAGATAAAAACTTCACTGTCATATCTATCCCCACCTGCTTTTTTTTTTTACACTGATCTCGCTTTACCCTTTTTTTTTTTCCAAACTAATTTTCCCCACAGTTACTTTGATTTCCTACCCCTAAAAGATTTTTTTGTTTCCTTGTGAAAATAACTCTTAAATTTTTCCGATAAACACGTGCAACACTTGGGTATTTTTATTGAAGAACTTTCACCATAACTGGTTTCATCAGTACTAAACAAAGAAGAATGGTGAAGACAAAGGAGCTTGAGGTATCAGTCCCTCACCGGGGAAATAAATTTAATTAATCTTGAAAAGAATACAACTAGGCATGAAGAAGTAAGTGACTTATATATGAAGAAGGTAAGGTGAAGCGTTGTAGGTGAATCACAGGGGACAGATTCATATGGGGAAGTGGTCATACCTATAGGTTAGGAAAAGTGAAGAACCCCTTTTCAAACCCCAAGATGTTGCTTTCTGACAGAAAGAATAAATGGTTAAAAAAAATGACAAGTTGATAAATTACATACTGTAAACATTTAGGTATCTTTATTGAGGAAAAAATTTGCCACACAGGGGCTTATCAGTAACACTTGGATCTCGAACGGGGAAATTCTTTGCCTAACCCATAGGAAACTCACATGTGGATTTGTCCACTGTGATATCCCTACACCTTTCACCCCCCGGTCTACCGTTTAAAAGCCACTTCTCCGTGCCTTTATCTTATTCTTTTAAATTGATAATTGTTTACATCGACCCGGGTGGGGACTGATTACCTCAAACCCCTTTTGATCTTCCCCTTTCTTCTTTGTTTAGGCTAATAAAAGCCACTGTGGTGAAACGTTTCCCACAAAGATACCAAGTTTGCACAGTATCTTAATTCATCAATTTGTGGGGTTTTCTGAACCATTTTTTTAAAAATTTTTTCTAAAAGTAAAGTTTTAATATAGTTTTATTTTTTGTTTCAGGTACTGTTGGCCCTAAACTAAAAAAAGTGGACACTTTTGTGATGTGACCTTGTGGTATGGAATGACTTTTTGTACAAAAATTTGTTTTAGCATCTTTTAGTTCAACTTTCGGGAAGCAAATGTGCAAAAGCACCCTTGAAAAGCTATTTTGTTTATTTACTTTTGTTAGTTTTTGGTTAACTGAAATACATCTCTGCTAAAATTTTTAAAATTTTATTTTTAAATAAAATCTTATAGCACAAACAGTATGTTATTAGAAAAAAAAGCTTTCGACAGTCTCGAAAGATAAACAATTTTTACTTTTTTTAAAGATGAAATGTTTATTTATGCATACTACACCCAACGGCTTTTGCGAGCATGTTAGGAGTGGATGCAAATGTTTTTTTATGATTTGCATGTGGTTTAAAAGTGTGAGCAAGGGAAAAAATTTATGAAGGAATTCAGGGAAACCATGGGGGGGGATGGTGGGGTTTAAGGTTTTCGGTTTTTCCCCTTTTGGGAAGACAATGAATGAGTGAGTTTAAAGTGTTTTCTTCTTTTTTGGATACCCCACTCATGGGAGACAGCTGGAATGTTTTAAAAAAAAAATTTTATATTGTAATAAAGCATTGTACTATGTAAACACTTTATTTTCCTTCATCATAATTTATTTAAGATTGTCAGCAAGAAAAACATGCCGATGCACAAAATTATTTTTACAGTTTGTTTTTGATAATATACTTTTTTTCAAAAACCAGCCGTATCCCCCCGAGGGATGGTGGCCCCAAAAAGGGAAAAAGAAAGTCTCTTTTTCAAATTTTTTTAATGTTGCAGGAGAAGGAATTACTAGCCCCTTGCTCCCAGCATGTTAGTTGCCTCTTACTCACCACATGGCTTACAGAGGGGAAAAATTTGTTCCTGTCCCCCTGGAATAAAAGGAAAAAAACAAAACAAGAATAGTAAGAAAAAAAAGAAAAATTCCCGAGGAACGGTTTTAAAAACAGTATCCCCCCCCAAAATTCATGGGTGGCCGGGACATACACTTGCAAAATTTGTGAATCTGTTTACAGGGCATTATCTAGACTTAGTGATATTTGGGAAATTTTTTGAGAGTGACCTTTTGGGCCTGGTTCAACTCTTGAAAATGCTTTTTTGGCACATGCACTGTTGAAATTGGAATTGCTGAACTCAGTTTCAGTAATAAGGGGTTTTTATGTCTTCAGGGAGGGTTTTCTGATGGTCCCCCCTTAGGGTCATTTTTTCTTCTTTTTTTTTTGCCCGATGCTGGCGTTTAGGGTGCTTCAAGATTATTGTGTTGGCGAATGGGTCATTTATTGTTCAGACAAACTGTTTGATTTCCTTGTTGTTAGCTATTTTTAAAATTTAGCCCATATTGAGATTTTCGAGCAATATGAACACTTGCACCATACACATAGGGGGGACATGAAAACGAATCAAAATTGAGAGGAATTGACAAGGTGGACAAAGGATGTTTTAGAGATTGGGCACGTAAAAAAGAGGAAAAGTTGGAAGTTGAAGACACAGATGAAAGCAGGGATGTTAGGAAATATTTCTTCAGCCAAGATAGTCAGGAAGTGGAAAGTTTGGGAAGCATGTATGGAAGCAGGGTTTCCCTACTAGCTTTAAGCAAGGTATGATAAACTCACAGTTTAGGGAGGTGACCTGTAGGGACCATGAAGGGGGGGCCAGGGTTGGAGCGACCCTGCAAACCCCAACAGGGGTACAACTTATCTTTACTTTTGAGCATTCATCATAGAAATTCCCAGATTACTTTCTAACGTAGCACAGTATCTTATTACATGACCCTTAGCACCATATGATTAATGTACAAAGAATTATGATTCTTCAGGGGGGAAATGGAACAGATTTTTTTTTCCTAAGCCATCTTGCATAAAGGGGGCCAAAAAACCAGGGAAAGGGGCTATAACCCCTTCTCCCGTATATACTGTGATACCAGGGGAAAGAACTTTTTCTCCCAGAAAGGTGTTCGAGGGGCCAATACCAAAGAATTTATTCATAAGGAACAAATTCGGGGTCCGTTTCAGACCCCGAGTTTTGAGCTGTTCCTATCCCGAGGTACTACTGTATTACTAAATTTCAAAAGAGAAACTTTCATTTTTCTTTTTGAGCCACCTGCCTCAGTGGAATATGACCTATTTGTTGAAAGAAGTAGTAGTATACCAAGTTATACCCAAGAGTTGTGTAGGAGCTTATATCCTTATCATCCAGTTATAATCCAAAAGGACTATTGAGAAGCCACCTAATTTTACAGGATAACTGGACTAGGATGCAATCCGAGAACCTGTTGCAAACCAAGAAACAGGCTAGATGCTAGAGGGGGGGTCATTAAGTTGACTTAGTATTCTCTGGAGGTGTCTTTATAGATGTCGCATTTGTAACACATGTTTATTTCTTTAAGCCATACAAATAATGTAGTTTAAATGTTTTTAATACGTAGTAGGCACAAAGAAAGCCATTAATTATGCAATACATTCTGGGTAAATACTTATGTCTTACATACTACTAAAGAACTATACATAGCATATTAAGTAGGACTTCTTGTGCAATTAGCTACAATCATTAGTGCAAGAAAAGGTAGCTAATGGACACAAGGGCAAATTTACAAAAGAATTGCATATTATTTAAACTGTTTCAGTGTCTTCAGTTTAGTGGAGTGATTGAATAGAGATGATGAAGATATATCAAGTTACTTTGATTACAATATAAATAAAATGGGACAAGATATGTTACAATTATTCATGGGAGTTTAAGGAAGGCTGAAGGAGAACGGGGGCAGGAAGCTGGCATTTGACTTAGTGTATCGCTGTCTATGTTACATTAAGGAGATGAAGTGTTTTTTTAAACAATAGCCTAAAATCAGTTGACAGATAAGGGACATGTTGATGCTTCAGGCAGGGAGTTCCTGCCTTTTATGCACATTGAGTGTTTTCACAGTTGAGTCAGTTGCAGGGGATGTCAAGAGGTGTTTGTGTCTTGTATTATCCATGTATGTTCTGTTGCAGTTTATCAAGGAAAAGTTTATATTCAAATTTATTGTTTCTTATGGATAGATGGATATAGGTGTAGATACATATAGATATCCAAAGTAGAAGGTTGGTAGGCAGCAACCGCCCAGGGAGGTACTACGGTCCTGCCAAGTGAGTGTAAAACGGAAGCCTGTTTTACATGATGGTAGGATTGCTGGTATCTTTTTTCTGTCTCATAAACATGCAAGGTTTCAGGTACGTCTTGCTACATCTATTTACACTTGGGTCACTACACATACATGTACAAGCATATATATACACACCCCTCAGGGTTTTCTTCTGTTTTTCTTACTAGTTCTTGTCCTTATTTATTTCCATGGGGAAGTGGCACAGAATTCCTCCTACGTAAGCCATGCATGTCGTAAGAGGTGACTAAAATGCAGGGAGCAAGAGGCTAGTAACCCCTTCTGTATACATTACTAAAGTTAAAAAGAGAAACTTTCGTTTTTTTTTTGGGACCACCCTGCCTAGGTGGGATGTAGCCAGTTTGTTGAAAGAAGAAGAAAAATATAGATACAGTGGGACCTCGGTTTACGAATTTAATCCATTCCGTGACCTTGTTCGTATTCTGATTTGTTCGTATGCTGAGTCAATTTTCCTCATTTAAATTAACTGAAATGCAATTACAGTGGTCCCCCACTTTCGTAGTTCCCGGCAATCGTAAATTTCGCCAATCATAGGGGTATTTTCGTATAAACATGGACTCGCTTTTCATAGGTTAACTCGCGAGTCGTAGTTTGTCTGGGATGCGTACCCACGGCGTGAGCCGGGGCGGCAGCCAGTATGGCATTGTTTACCAGTGAGCGTAGGTCCCCTCATGTGCTCCAGCGAAATATTTCATAATATTCCATTTATTTTAGTACTTGCAAGTACTAAATAAGCTACCATGGCTCCAAAGAAAGCTCCTAGTGCCAAGCCTGTGGTAAAGAAGGTGAGAAATACGATTTAATTTAAGAAAACCATCATTGAACAATATGAAAGTGGTACAAGTGTGGCCAAACTGTCCAGGATGTATAAGAAACCCTACACAACGTTATGTTCCATAGTGGCCAAGAAAAAGGAAATAAAGGACGCTGTTGTTGCAAAGGGAGTAACTATGCTGACAAAAATGAGATCACCAGTACTGGAAGAGGTTGAGAAGTTATTGGTGTGGATAAATGAGAAACAATTAGCAGGAGATACTCTTATGACTTCGATTATTTGTGAAAAGGCTAGGCAGTTGCATGAAGATTTGGTAAAGAAATTGCCTGCAAATAGTGGTGATGTGAGTGAATTTAAGGCCAGCAAAGGCTGGTTTGAGAGATTTAAGAACCGTACTGGCATACACAGTGTGGTAAGGCATGGTGAGGCTGCCAGTTCGGACCACATGGCGGCTGAAAAATATGTGCATGAATTCCAGGAGTACATAAAGGCTGAAGGACTGAAACCTGAACAAGTGTTCAATTGTGACGAAACAGGCCTCTTTTGCAAGAAAATGCCAAAGAGGACCTTCATTACACAAGAGGAAAAGGCAATGCCAGGACACAAGCCTATGAAAGACAGGCTGATGCTAATGTTCTGTGCTAATGCTAGTGGGGATTTCAAAGTGAAGCCATTACTAGTGTACCATTCTGAAAATCCCAGAGTGTTCAGGAAAAACAATGTTATGAAGAGTAAATTGTGTGTGTTTTGAAAATCTAATAGTAAGGCATGGGTCACGAGGGAAATTTTCGTCGAGTGGTTCAATGAAGTGTTTGGCCTTAGTGTGGAGTAGTATCTCATGGAAAAGAAATTGGATCTCAAGTGCCTGCTAGTAATGGAGAATTCACCTGCTCATCCTCCAAACTTGGATGACCTAATTTTCGAGGAGTTTGGGTTCATCACAGTAAAGTTCTTGCCCCGAATACCACTCCTCTCCTCCAACCCATGGACCAGCAGGTTATTGCAAACTTTAAAAAAAAAACTACACAAAAGCAATGTTTCACAGGTGCTTGACTGTGACCACAGACACTCACTTGACCCTAAGGATTTTTGGAGAGAACACTTCAGCATCCTCCATTGGCATAACCCTTATAGGTATGGCTTGGGAGGGAGTGACTACCAGGACTTTGAACTCTGCCTGGAGAAAATTGTGGCCAGATTGTCGACAAGAGGGATTTTGACGGATTTGGGACTGACCCTAATGAGCCTATGTCTGTTGTAAAATCAATTGTGGCACTGGGGAGTTCCATGGGGTTGGATGTGAGTTTGAAGGATGTGGAAGAATTGGTGGAAGACCACAATGAAGAGCTCACCACTGAGGAGCTGCAAGAGCTTCAGCAGGAAGAGCAACACATCGCAGCTCAGAATCTTGCTGCAGAGGAGGAGGAAGAGAGATGGAAGAAGGTGCCTCCTTCAGAAATTAAAGAGATTTTTACTATGTGCGGTAAGATGGAAAGCTTTATGGAAAAACATCACCCTAACAAGATTGTTGCAAGCCAGGTTGTCAACATGTACAGTGATAAAGTCTTGGGGCATTTTAGGGAAGTGTTAAAGAGACGCCAGAAACAGAGCTCTCTCCACAGTTATTTTGCGAGACAGGACTCCAGTGACTCTCAAGGTGGTCCTAGTGGCATTAAGAAACAGAGAAGAGAAGCAACCCCAGAAAAGCAAATGGTACCTGAGGTGTTGATGGAAGGGGATTCCCCTTCCAAACTATAAACAATCCACTCTCCTCCTCCTCCATTTCTCCCATACACTAAGGAGAATCTCCAATAAAGGTAAGTGTTATGCTGTTAATGTTTCATTCATCATTTCCCATTGTATTGTTTATGTACTACATGTACATTTTATGTAAAAAAAATTTTTGTTTTAATACTTCTGGGTGTCAGGAACGGATTAATTGTGTTTACATTATTTCTTATGGGGAAAATTGATTTGTAAATCGTAAATTTCGTTTATAGTAACGGCTCCAGGAATGGATTAATTACGAAAAACGAGGGACCACTGTAATTTGTTCCAGCCTCTCAGAAGGCATGACAAAATAATGCTAATATCAACTCCATGGCTTAGTTATCTATCATAATTCATCTAATATGACATAAACAATATTAATAACATAGAAACACGATATATACTCTAGAATGAATAAAATAGGCCATAATATAGCAAGTGGTGGCGACACCGGCAGCGGCAGAAAGCATCCGCTGTTTACTCTCCCACTCTGGTATCTTCCCAGTCCATAACCCCACACCTAGCTTGTGTTTATCAATGACTAGTGGTGAGGTTGCTACGTATGTAACCACAGGTGGGGTCAAGACAGATGTATATATAGGTGAAGACATGATCACTGTGGCCACAGTGGTGGTGGTGGTGGCGGCCAGCTGCCTCACTCTATGCTGCTTCCTTCTTCGTTTCAATACAAGACAAAATTACGCATTCCAAGGGTCAGAGCAGCACACCTCGTCTTCCTTTTGGCCTTTGAATGGCACTGAGAGGGTTACCAATTTCTATTTTGAAGCATTTGGCACAAAAATATGAAAAGAAAAATATGAAAAATGTCTAAAAATGACTACATATTATTATTACTATTATTTTTATTATTATTATTATTATTATTATTATTTATTATTATTATTATTTGTATTATTTATTATATTGTTATTATTATTATTATTATTATTATTATTATTATATTATTATTAGGGAACTGGAGCACAGATCCAATTCCCTAGATCAAGAGCCCATCACCATGTACATAATAATAATAATAATAATAATACAATGTAATGGTAAATATAATAACATCAGGAAACTTCAAAAGGCTGCTAAAACATTGGTAACCACTACTAGTACACTTTTCCCCTGTCTGGACTTAAGTAGTCTATTAGTACATGTATTAGGTTAAGTCTGCCCGAAATGCCTCGGCATGAAAGTGGCTTTCTTTACTCCAATTATATTATGATATGTGAACACAATAAATATTTATTTATTTAACCCTTTGACTGTTTCGATCATGTATATACGTCTTACGAGCCACCGTCTTTGACGTATTTTATTTATTTAACCCTTTGACTGTTTCGATCATATATATATGTCTTACAAGCCACCGTTTTTGACGTATATATACATACTCAGAAATTTTTAGCGGCTTCAAATCAAGCAGGGAGAAAGCTGGTAGGCCCACATGTGAGAGAATGGGTATGTGTGGTCAGTGTGCACCATATAAAAAAATCCTGCAGCACACAGTTCATAACGAGAAAAAAAAAAGCTCCGACTGTTTTTTTGGATTAAAACACCGACTTTGTGGTGTATTTTCATATAGTATTTATGGTTGTATTCTCGTTTTCTTGGTCTCATTTGATAGAATGGAAAACATATTATAGAAATAGAGGTGATTTTGATTAGAACCTTGAAATGGAGCTCAAAGTAGGGAAATGTTTGATTTTTGCCAAAGTTTAAAAGTAAACAAATGATGTCATTGTCCAATAAATGTCCAGCTAGCCATTATAATATGCAGTCATGAATGGGTTGACATTAATTATGCAATTATTAAAATATTTCAGTAGTCTGCATAACAGTAAATTTTCTATTTTTTGTTTGAAAAAAAAATCCAAAATAGAAAGCAAGAGTAATATCAGAGGGGCTGGAGATGTGACTGATGAACAAAGAAAATGTTATTTTAGAGCCAGGAATGTCTACATTGTTCATTCTTAACCCTATTTTGAAATGGCATATTTTTTAATTTGCGTGAAATTGGCCAAATTGCAAATTTCTGACCACATTATTGGGTAGTTGAAATCTGTAAATGGGCAGTTTTTTGTACTCAGTCGATAGAACAAATGGAGTTCTAAAGAAATAGCTATGAGTTTGGTCGACTGGAACAATGGAATTAGCCGAAAATAGGGCTCAAAGTGGGCGAAATCACCGATTCGTAAATATCACCGAGGTCACTAACTTCGCGAGAGCGTAATTCTGTAAGTTTTCCACCAATTTTGTTCTTTAGTGCATTACCCTCAGGAAAGATTCT
>NW_026495296.1:0-20381 GCF_026875155.1 Cherax quadricarinatus | reverse complement strand
AAACAAATATTTTGGATTTGTGAGACTAAGGGCAAGATATTTTCCGACATGTCAAAAGCCCGGTGGCCTGGTGGCTAAAGCTCCCGCTTCACACACGGAGGGCCCGGGTTCGATTCCCGGCGGGTGGAAACATTTCGACACGTTTCCTTACACCTGTTGTCCTGTTCACCTAGCAGCAAATAGGTACCTGGGTGTTAGTCGACTGGTGTGGGTCGCATCCTGGGGTACAAGATTAAGGACCCCAATGGAAATAAGTTAGACAGTCCTCGATGACGCACTGACTTTCTTGGGTTATCCTGGGTGGCTAACCCTCCGGGGTTAAAAATCCGAACGAAATCTTATCTTAGATACTATATTTTTTGTAGAATAAAGATAAGATATTAGCAGGTTCTGGAATTGCAGGAATATCGCATTAGGGTGAGCAATAGGAATTGACAATTCAGAAGCACCATCTTTTAGGAACTTAGACGGGATGTTATCAAGGCCAGTGCTTTTAGTTGGGTTTGACCTGCTTAGTTCTTTTTGAATAAAGTCATGAGATACACTTACTAGTTGACAACTGTTTGGGGAAACCCCTTTATTGGTACAGTATGTTTGAAACTTAACAGAGTCTGTGTTAAAGGTATTTGATGCAGGTCACTTTCAATATAACGCTAATATCAACTCTATGGCTTATTTATCTATCAGAATTGATCTAATAGGACATAATAAACACTATAAATGACATAGAAACATGGTATATACTGTAGAATGAATGAAATAGGCTATAATTTCGCGAGTGTCTACCAGCCATATCGCATATAAAATCATTTCCCCTCCTTCCTATATCGTATTCTTTGGCTTTTGATAAGAGAAAACGGAGCTTAAGTGAGGCTAACTGCAGTAAACCACTAGTTTCATAAGAAAAAAACCGCGAGTTTCTCGGAAAAAAAGACTTTCCCAGCCAATCAGTCAGCTGGCTGGCGTTTTCGGTGAACATCTTGGAAGTAAGTTATTGACTTATCTGATGTAAGTACGCCTTTATTTTTGAAGTAATTTAAATTATTTTAACAGAAATCATAAATCAATGACTGTTCTACATTTTTCCTTTATGCATCACGGAAATATTCCAAATATTTTGGGATTTGTGTGAGACTAAGGGCAAGATATTTTCCAACATGTCAAAGCCTAGATACTATATTTTTTTTTGTAGAATAAAGATAAGATATTAGCAGGTTCTGCAATTGCAGGAATATCGCATTAGGATGCGTTTTTCAGTACCAAGTCCCCAAAACCACCTTTCGTATTGCCTTTAGAAGCATTTAACTTCATTTAATGTCAGTAATTAATTTTTTTTTCAGTTGTTTTTTTTGGGCTATCTTACTGAAACTTACATACAATAGGAAGAAGGAACAATACTTCACGTACACCAAAAATGAAAGAAATCTGACGAGAGAAAAAATCATAGGTCGAAATTGGCAATGCCTCCCCTTCTTGAAATCCCCCAGGAGCAAGATGTTGGGTGCAGGAGCTGGAATATTTTCCGGACAGTGATCAGTTTTCAAAAACTGTTCCTGGAATTGTTGGGAAGTTGCATCCGGAGGCTTGTATACAATCACTATGACCAGGTTTTGGTTCTCGATCTTTACTGCCAAAACTTCAACTGCATCATTTGAGGCATTTAGTAGTTCCGAGCATGTAAGTGACTCTGATGTACAGGCCAACTGCCCTCCTTTTGCCTGTTCACTCTGTCGCATTGGTATAGGTTGTAACCCGGGATACATATATCATCGTCAAATTGACCCTTTATGTGGGTCTCTGTGAAAACTGCGAACATTGTGCTTGAATCTGTAAGCAGTCCATGGAAGTAAGGATTTTGTTGTTCGTTGCTGGCTTTAGGCCCTGTATATTTGCAAAGACGAATGTCATCGGATTGGTGATGTTGGTGGTGTGGGGGTCTTTTTTTCCTGTCATATCCTGCCAACTTTTTTTCCTTCCTAGCACTAAAAGACCTCTCTCTCTCTCTCTCTCTGGAGTGGTTATGGCAACCCAGGTTTTTCCATGGTCTGGATTTCTGTATCTTCTTGTCCTCTTTAGGTGGTGTGCCTGGCAATATAAGTTATAACACTGTATTTCCTGAACCGAAGTGTGACACATTTCAAGGTGGAAAAGCTTACAGGATGGAAGGTTGCACTCTTCTGTTGTCATATGGGCATGGCATTTCCTGGGAGTCAAAGCTACACATCCCATTTGTTTTTCCAGATATTCCATGCCTGCAGATACCTAATGCATGGAATTTGCATAGGCCTAGTTTCTGTTTGCCTCTTTTTGTTGTGACTGTATTCCTTACTGGTGGGTGTTTTCCTGTCTCATTACTATCTTCAGCAATAATACTAACAATGGTGCCTTCAACAGTTATTTCAGGTATTTTATCTTCACTATTTCTAGGGGCATCCCCTTATTTACTATATCCTGTGGTATTGCTAGTTTGTAACATTGGTTTTTGCATATCCTTGTCTACACCTGTATCCCCACTAGTACTCCTGTCTCCCTTCGGGCCACTAACTTTCATTTCTCCATTCTTACAGTTACTGTCTACCAGGACACCATCTGCATCAGGGGCAATAGCACCATCTTGCCCAGCATACATAAGAGGGATTACAAATAGACCGCTGGCTGTCTTCAAGCAGTCACTGGACATGCGCCTAATGTCAGTACCTGACCAGCCAGGCTGTGGTTCATACGTCGGGTTGTGTGTGGCCAACAGTAACAGCCTGGTTGATCCAACCCTGATCCATCATGAGCCCTGGTCACAGACCAGGCCGTGGGGGCATTGACCCTGGGAACTCTCTCCAGGTATACTGCAGGTTTCCAGTCCTTTTATTTTCCCATCTGTTATAGAATGCTGTTAGGTTCTCTATGAAGGCTGTTCTGATGTTTTTATCTTTTAATACCAACGTGATTTTATTCCACAGCTGGATCTCCTTTGGGAATTCCCAAAAACATTTCCCTTGTTTAATATCTCTTGTAGATGATTCTTGAATATTTGCACAAGGTGCATCGGCCCAATTCCCACAGAGTTGCACATAATCCATGCTGTGGCCTGTTTGGTTGTAGGCTACTCAGGATTTCATAATGTGGTTTTTTTTGGTTGTTGCACTGTATATTCTACTAATAGCCTCCTTAAAGTGTAGATTTGTTTATTTGTGTGTCTGTATTTGTACATGTATGTGTTTGAGACAATCTTACTGCTGCTAGCAGTAACTGTTTTTGTTTATAAGGCGCCTAAAAAAAGCCTCGTCAGCTTATGAATCCGTCAGAGGATACCTTATTTTTCAATGAATCTGTTTGGGTGTTAAAACATCTAGAAACTGTTTCAGCTTTTGATTCCGATCATTGATTCACTTATTTCTTAGGTGAATTCAGACGAATCCGATCAGTAAATCACTTATTTTGAACGAATCCGGTCAGTGATTTTTGACTATCTTGTGAAAGGACTCCTGGAATATATATTAACAGAGTAATAAACATTCTGGTTATCGTATTTCTACAAAACTGTTCACTTTTTTGAACTTCCTCAAGATTGTGCACCTTTCGTATTTCAATAGGAAGTTTTTACATAGTTTTATATTATTTATTATTCTATCACACATTCCCATAGTCATACATTTCATACAGATGATCATATTGTAGACAAAGAAGAGAATAGGCTATAATCATAAGCATAATTTTTAAAGACGTGGACCAGAATGCCAGTGGAAGGCCATGAATAGCTAATCCAAATCTCCAGCTGTTGGTCATCATATGACTAAGATCAGCATCAGGAAACTTCCTTTTTCCTGACAAATATTATACACATCCAGATGATCACAGGATATATGGATATTGTAGAAAAACACTGTATATTTTCCAAAAATACAGTGTATTTTGTGTGTAAATTGATGGCATATATTGTTGGTAATAAAAATTAATTTGTAAATAAATAAAGAACCAGCGATGGGTAAGCGTTGCTGGTTCATTGTTTTGAACGGGGCAGAAGGCATGCAAGTAAAAGGTGCATAAATCTCGTTGCTCTGAAAGTTAAATTGTGGTTAAAACTTCCTAAATAGGAGCCGAAATTGTTGGATTTGCAGTCCTGCATAATGTGGCATTAAGCAGATGGACAGGACAGCTTTGGAACCCCAGCTAAGTTGTCTATTTATGTTAAAAATTCGGGCCCAGTATTTTCTTCATAATTTAGGCAGGGGGGTTTTGAGTATGACACACCGTAATCTCCAGACTAATTGCTGAGTCTTATTATTATTATAAATTTTTTCAATGAATATGTATTCACATTTTAAATTTAATATACAGCCCACATATTGATATTAATGTATTTACCAGAATTCCTGATGTATATTTCATTTGAATTAATTAAAGGTCCAGAGTGATTGTAGAGAGATAGATTATTCATGGGTATCGAAGGAGGACATTTTTTCGACCTAAGTGTTCCTTAAAATTCCTACTTGTCTCTGTAACCTTGTTTAAAGAATAATTATCTTTGTTACCATTTAACTGGTATGTATCTTATGAGTTACTTTCCAGGTAAATTTAATTTTCCACAATAGTTGCCGTTGGTCCTTGATCGAACTGGGATGTAATTAGTGAATCATTAATTAGTGAATTAATTACTTAATAAGTATATGTGAAATGACAGAAGGAGGTGGATGTTGGGTCCCCCAAATTTACTTAATGTGTAGTGGATTATAATTATTAACAATACTAAATTTGCTAAGCCAATGTTGGGTAGGATTCATATTAATTTATTTGTATAACAATAATTTTGCAAAGCCAAGTCTGGCAAAGATTTATTTTAATGTGTATATTTAAAGTTATATTATGATTTCCTTACATTGTAATTGCTAAGCTCAATTTAGCTAGGATTTATTCAAGGGAAGTTGTAATATTTACCTTTAAAAAGTGCATAATTAAGAACATAATCAGTGTTATTAATTAAGTTAAATTTAATACATTAAATCAGGGGTGTGAAAATGAGGAAAATTAATGTAGAGGCAAAAACACATGGAATTTAGAGCAAAAAAGAATCATCATTGCAGGCTAGAAAGGGTCATGTAAAAAAGGGCATACAATAAATGTTTGGAATTAATGAATCAAGAAATTTGTGAATACTGATGATTTAAAAATGTATTTAGATGCTTTTGGGAATAGATTGATTCATACAATTATATTATAAAAAATATGAAAAAGATTTGTTAGTAAATTGTGTAGATGAGACAGAAGTGGATCTTATGATTAACCAGTATTATGAATTAGAAGAAAAATTCTTGCAAAAGTCAGGCTTTGAAGAATTAAAGGGTGTATACAGGCAGTTAATAAATCTATTCCAACAAATACGTCTTTGCCAAAAACTCCCAGAATTATGTTTACCTGTTTTTAAAATCCTGGAGAAAAATTGGGAGGAGTTTTGGTCAATTTCTAAAACAGCTGTACTTGATGGAGTGCCCTAGCCTGTGTTTACAAAATTATTTTACCTAAAAGGACAGATAAAAAGAGATGCTCACATACTCACACAAGCCTTTCCCAATGTAAATGACTCTTACAAGGAAGCAGTTGACTTGTTGAAGGTCATCTTATGGTAATTTAGAAAAAAAGTAGGTTGGATTAGTGAATATCATTGTTAATTTAAAAAATCCAGCTCACACTTACAGAGGTTTACAGCAATTTAGAGTTAAACTGGAGAGCACTCTAAAAATTTTAAGTAATAAAATATAATCTAAAGGGAAATCAGACTGGTTATTGAGTGCCATTGTACAGAATAAATTAAGCTGTAAAACATTTGAATGACTCTCGAACAAGTATCACAAAGGTTATTTTGCTCGGGGAGAAAATAAGATTGGTCTGCAAGAATTAATTGTTCAGTTGGTAAAATATAAAAAAAAAAATTGTTCAGTTGGAGACAGCCAACCAACTCATTTTAAAGATACAACACATAAAAAACTCTTAGGTATCTGTCAAGTTTCACAAATGGAAAAATTATCCCAATTTTTAATAATCAGAATTCATCTACTAATAAGAGCTGCATAGGTACATATCAAGTGCGGGAAATCAGAAATAATGATTCTCCACAAGGTAAGAAGAATAAGTACCCTCATAAGAGTAGCCCAGTTAATAAGAAACCAGTCAAAGAAAAGAGAGATTGTCTTTTCTGCAAGGGTAATCATTTTTCTAAGAACTACAATGCTTACAATTCATGGAATGTAAAGTTGAAAGATTGGAGGAACTTGACAGATGTATCAGATGTCTAGGTATTCACAATGTAAAGGATTGTTATGACAAATTAAACAACTGTTATCAATGTCACAAAGGAAGACACCATATGTCATGTGTAAGGGTCTATGATAATGTTTATAATAAAGTAATGTTGACAATCCTGACGCAACAGTGGCTGATGTAAAAATTGTTGCTAATGTTAATAATGTGGGTTTGCTGAAGTAGCCTTACCTGTCTTACAGGTAAAAAATTGATGATAAAGGCATAAATCAAAAATTGTAACTGCATTATTAGAGCAGGGATCACAACGTACTTTCATGAAACGTAAATGTTTTAATGGAATGAAAGTACAGATGGGAGATGCCACAACTCTAAAATTATCTGGTTTTCTTTTCAGATAAAAGGCTCAATTATATGACACTGTTTATGTAACTGTCAGTTTGGGCAATGAGAAAAAACGTGTTAATGCAGCAATTGTAGATAGACTCCCAGAGAAAATATCTACAGTAGGGCTTAGTAAAGCTACAGAAAGACTTTCACATAATGTAAATTTAGCACCTTCGGGGGTTAAGTGATGATTCTGTAGGCCCAATAAATATTTTGATAGGTAGTGATATTATGCCTCCTTTGTAAAGGGGTATGGTAAAGAATGTGGTGTCACCCCTTTTAAAGGGCTGCAGGAGGCCATGTAATGTATGGGGAGGATTCCTTGTAATAATAATGCATGACTAGAGGAAACTATAAATACTATCACTGTGTGTCTTACTCATGAAATCGTGCCCCCCAAAATTATTCTTCCATAGAGGATGGTGTTGAGCCAGTGCATAAATCGTGGGAATTAAACAGCCTTGGAATAAAAGTAAATGAAGAAAGTCCAGACGATTCTTTTATTTAGGAACAGTACCTGAGGATGTAAAATTTGAATTTTGGACAATACTGGGTATGACTTCCGTGGAGACTGAACCATCCAGAATTACCACTAATTTCAGAATGGCATATGGACAGTTAAAGGTCAGCTCCGCAAACTGAGAAAGAACCAGAATTGTTTACTGCCTAAATGATATAATTACTGAACAATTAATTAATAATTTTATAGAAGAGATACCTCCTGAGCAAGCCAAAGTTTATGGTCACTTTTGCCACATCACGGAGTGAAAAAAAGATTCTAAGACCACTCCTCTGAGGATTGTTTTTTAATTGTAGTGCCAGGAAGTAACAAAAATGTACCTAGTTTAAATGACTGTTTTATGACAGGTCCATCGTTGATGGAAAAATTAGGAGATATCTTATTAAATTTCAGGGTTAAAGAATTATGCCTTTACGGCTGACATAGTAAAACTTTCCTATGAGTGGGTTTACAAGAGGTTGACTGGAATTGTACCCCTTTTATGGCCTGAGAATCCTAGTGATCCAGTTAGCCCTCAAAAACCTTTTGCTTTAGGAGTGTATTTTTTGGTGCTAAAATCCAGTCTGTTCCTACTTCAAGCGACAATAAATGCGCCCCCTTAAACGTACGGGAAGTCCATTGGTAAAATAATGAGCAAACAATTTTTATTGTGGACAATTTCCTGGGTGTGTGCTAAATGAAGAGGAACTGTTAATGACTTATGGAGAGGCTAATAAAGTAATGCAAAGTGCAAATATACGCTGAGGGAAATGGAATAGTAATTCGTCCAAATTAAAGGCCAAAACAAGTAAAGTTTTTCCCTGGAGATGAAGTTACCAAAATGTAGTAATGTATTGGGATTAACTTGGGATACTGAGAGAGATTTGTTAATGTTAAACCTAATAATTACAGTATGCCCAGTAAATTAACTAAGAGAGTTTTGCTTGCTGAAGTTTCCAAATGTTTTGATCCACTAGGTTTAGTGTCACCCCTTACTATAAGAGGGAAATTATTAATACAAGAAGCATGGAAGCTTAAATGTGCTTGGGATGAAACTCAACCTGAGGAATTCATTAACAGTTGGGATGAATTAATGGTGATTATGAAAAAATTCCAATGTTGGAGTTCCCATGCTAGGTGGCCAATCCAGATGGGAAAAATATACTCCACATTTTTTGTGATGCTTCAAAATTGGCATATGGAGCAGTTGCTTACCTTCAATGTAATAATGTTGTTTCTCTTGTTATGTCTAAGGCTAAAGTGTCTCCAATTAAATCATGTACCTTACCTCAGTTCGAATTAACAGCTATTTACATAGGTGTCAAATTAGCTATTATATAAGAAATAAGTTGCAGGAGATATATATTAGCGACACTGTAATTTGGTCTGATAATGAGGTATCCTTACAATGGATTTGTAATGGAAACAGTAAAATTGTGTATGTACAAAACAGAGTTGCTGAAATTAATCAGATGCAAGAGAAGTATAATAGTTTGGGTCAGCATATGTTAACATTAATCATATACCTGGTGAGGAGAATCAGCTGATTTCTTGTCTCGAGTTTACCTTATGCTAAATTTGTAAAAGCTGTATCATGGTTTGAAGGACTGAGCTGGTTGGTAAATAAAGCTAATTGGCCTGTACAAAAGGTGTATATTGCTCCTGTTGAAATTACTGTGACCACTGCTCCAATAGTTTGTCCTTCCTTAGCCATTGATATAAATAGGTATTCTTCTTTACCCAAACTAATCAATGTAACTAAGCTGGTGTTTAAATTTCTAAACAAGATGAATATCTCATACAAGTTTTCACATCCTCTTGAATAATGGATAAAGAGGGTACAGGAAGAAAACTATGAAAATGAGATTAAAATGATGATGGAAAGAAAAATTGTGAAAGGTTCCATAATAGAGAAATTGGGGCTGTATTTAGAGAACAACATAATTAGGTGCAGAGGTAGGTTGCAAAATGCTGAATTGTGTGATTATGCTAAACACCCTATCTTACTGCCCAAAACTCATCATCCAACAAATTTAATTGTTTTAAATGCCCATAAAAATGTAATACATGGTGGGGTACAAGATACCTTAAATTGTATTAGGAAAACTTTCTGGATTCCACAAGGATGGCAAAATGTGAAAAGGGTGACTAAATCTTGTGTAATATGTCACCGTGTGGATGCCAGATTCTATATGTACCCAGGTCTCCACCATTGCCAAGGGAGTGTGTACAATTAGTGAAAACCATTTGATGTAACAGGTGTTAGACTATAGTGGTCCAATTCATTTTAACAGGTACTTCAGATTGTGTTCCACTGAAAGTGTATGTATGCTTGTTCACTTGTACTGCTACTAGGGCAATTCATTTAGAAGTGGCTCAGGATTTGTCTGCAGAACAGTTTATACAGCTGTTTCGAAAATTTGCAGCTAGGAGATCCTGTCCGAGATTGATGATTTCGGATAATGCCATAAATTTTGTAGAGGGTGCTCAACACTTGATAGAATTAAATAAGAGTAACGACGTTTAATCTCTCTTAACCCAACGAGGGTGTACCTGGAAATTTATTACTCCTAGAGCCCCTTGATAGGGGTGGCTGTATGAAAGACTGATAGGCACGGTGAAGAGGTGTCTCCGTAAAGTACCACACAGAAAGAAAATTAATTTGGAGGAATTTTGTGTGGTGTTGGTGGAGGCGGAGAATCGGATAAATAATAGGCCTCTCTCGTACATGAGTGATACACCTGATACAGATGTATTAACACCTTCTCACCTAATATGTGGAAGGGAAATTCGAAGCTGCCCCTGTCTATAGAGATAATCCTGAAGAAAGTGATGAAAGATTACAATGATGTGGCAGTGTTGTGTGATAAATCAAAAAAATGTTAAATAAAGTAATTGATCATTTGTCTAATGTGTGGCATAGAAATATCTTCTTACACTACATGAACTCTTTTATGGTGTGACAGAGGCAGTAAATCGACAGAACATTCAACAAAGTGACATTGTGTTAATTGATACTGAACAACATCGAACATTGTGGCCTCGGGAAAAGTATTGACATTGTACCCAGATGCACAAGGTGTTGTCCAGAATGTCAAAGTATTGTTTCGTGGCCAGGAAATTTTAACACACAATTAATAAATTGATTCCCTTGGAATTAAATGGTATTCAATCAAATGTAAATGAAAATCTAAGGGAAAGTGACATGAGTGATTCTGAGGTAATGTTGACCAAGTGATGCAGGAAAATGAAATTGTTGTAAGACCTACTAGGAGAACAGCCACTCAAGCCAGAACTGGCTGGAATCATCTCCTAAAGGAAGGGAGTAATTTGAGTCGTTTAGGAACGAACTCCGCCCGGCCGTAGTGTAGAAAATACTGTATATTTTCCAAAAATACAGTGTATTTTGTATGTAAATTGATGGCATATATTGTAGGTAATGAAAATTATTTTGTAAATAAATAAAGAACCAGTATGGGTGAGCGTCGATGGGGAAGAGATGCCATTGTTTGAACAGGGCTGAAGGCACGCGAGTGAAATGTGCATAAATATCGTTGCTTTGGAAGTTAAATTGTGGTTGAAACTTCCGAAATAGGAGCCGAAATTGTTGGATTTGCAGTCCTGCATAACAGGAGCATTAAGCAGATGGACAGGACAGCTTTGGTAACCCCAGCTAAGTTGTCTATTTATGTTGAAATTCTGGCCAGTATTTTCTTCATAATTTAGGCAGGGGGGTTTTGAGTATGACACACAGCAATCTCCAGACTAATTGGTGAATCTTATTATTATAAATTCTCCTTCAATGCATATCCATTCACATTTTAAATTTAATATACAGTCCACATATTTATATTAATGTTTTTAACAAAATTCCTGGTGATGTATATTTCATTTGAAATTAATATAGGTCCAGAGTGACTTGTAGAGAGATAGATTATCATATCGAAGGAGGACTTTTTTTTGCGACCTAAGTGTCCTAAAATTCCTACTTGTCTCTGTAACCTTGATAAAGAATAATTACCTTTGTTACCATTTACTGGTATGTATCTCATGAGTTACATCCAGGTAAATTTAATTTTCCACAGATATATGCACAGAAAGGTGATACATGGATATACAGATATATAAATATATACGCAGAGTGGTGTTTGATCAATAACAACACTGCGACTAGCCAAGGACTCGAACCATGCTGCTTTGGCCTGCTCATGGTGGGCGAAAACTCATGACGCCTTAATCTGCTGGACCACGGAGTTCTTAATAGCGCACCAGCAGAACTGAGTGTTGTACTTACTACCCAAGGACATTACACCCTGTTTGGTGTAATGAGTTTTCGCCCACCATGAGGCAGGCCAAAGCAGCATGGGTTCGAGTCCTTGGCTAGTCGCAGTGTTGTTATTGATCAATACCACTCGTTCGTGGGGAGAGATAATATAAAATACTTCTCGTTGTACTAGTACACCAACAGGGACTAGAATGAAATTAGCCTAGAGTCATCCACACCAACGTATGTCCTTGGGTAGCGAGTACAGCATTCAGTTCCGCTAGGTGCACTACTCTTAAGGATTGTGTGGTCAGTGGATTAAGGCATCATGAGTTTTTCACCACCATGAGGCAGGCCAAAGCAGCATGGGCTCGAGTCCTTGGCTAGTCGCATTGTTGTTATTGATCAATATCACTTGTTCGTGGGCACAATAATACAGAGATGTGTATTTCTCGCGGCGTACATATGCTGAGACTTTAATTTTCACGTTAAGGATTAAAGTAAAGAGGTCATTAAGGCTGGACGTAAAAACATTACGTTCAGCCTTAATGACCCTAGAGTAGTTAATAGACTTTAATGTTTTAGGACAGTCCATTGCAAGCTGGGTACAGGCTGGTGCAGGCCCAATATAAGTTATTATAAGCTGAGTATAGGATGGTGCAGGCTACATAGAGGCTGGTGAAAATTTGTTCAGACTCAGTACAGACAGGTACAAGCTGGTACAGGTTCAGTACAAGCTGGTCCAGTCTTCATACCGGCTGAAGTAAACTCAGTACAGGCTGGAGTGTGCAGTAGCGACGGCTCTGGTGACTGGACAGAAGGATTTGGCTGCGACATCGTAGATGCTCCCCGAATCCTTGAAGATTGGCTGGAGGTGACTCATCTTATTCCACATGTGAATTACGTAAGAATCTGGGAAAACCTGTAAGAAAATGCGATCATAACACTGTATATGAACTAGCCACAGAAAGTCTAAATATACAAGTATGTCATTCACACCAGAGGAGAATGTGGGATAGTCAATATTAACCAACATAATGGGTATTCGTTATTCACTTACTAATGTGGCCATCAGAAATTAATCAAACTATGGGCAATTCATTAAAATAATATTTCATTACTTATTAACCAAAATAATTTTAATTCTTTCCCCAAAGTGTGTCAGTTCAATTATTTTTCTTTATAAATTTATGAATAGTTGATATCCACTACGACATCTGTCATAGTGGATATCATTTATTTACTAAAACAGTTTCTTATGAACCGGGGACGTCACTACTTCCTCAAACTGTCCATTATTCATTCATTAAACTGGCCATTAACCTAGGCGTCTAAACCCTAGAAAACCCCTAAGGTTATCATTTATAAGTCATTAACAATCGTCTATATTTATGAGGCAAAACTAAGAGTAAACTTTAACTGTTACATAAAGTTTAGCTGTATAACTTTACTATGCACCTCATGTCTTCCTGTGGGAGGTAGTCGAAAGGCGAGATTATATATGTAACAATTAAGCATCTTTATTCCGTAATGTTTCCTACATACAATAGATTTCTTAAGTCAGAGACCAGAGGTGATAAATTTATTAGCCTGAAGAAGCCTACTATGTAGGCGAAACGTTTCGGACTAAAGATACTTGACTGTTTTAAATGTTTCTTTTTGTGTTTGTCAGTATTGCATGTCATTATTACAGTGGTAGATTAGAGGCGCAGAATGGGTCCAGGGGCAGGACTGGGCCACACCATAATTAGGTTCATTATTTTCATCGGAAACTTTTGGGGATTTGAAAGACCTATGCGTTTTTGGAAAGGTCATGACATAAGATATTTAGAAATCATGTTTACATTTGCGCACGGTGCAATGGCCGCCATATTGGATTTTCAAAAATGGCTGCTACATTTTACATTAATATTGACATATGAGCTTCTAATCACTTTTATATTTATATAATAGTGCATTTCTATGTATCTTGGTCATTAAAATTCAGTTTTTGTATCTGCAGATTTATAATATCAATCTAACTTCTTTTCCAGGTAGTAATGTTACGGCTGTGACTGTCACTCTTGTACGGCAGCTACACCAATGTGTTATTTACAGGAAAATGTGACTAATGTTCTTGTGGCTGCTTACTTAATGATGGTGCTTTCTGTACTGGTTACCATCTGTGGTTATTTCTTTTCAGGAAATGTAGCACTTTCTACCATGCACACTGAACTGTGTATTCCACAGGAAAAGTGATAAAGGTTTCCCGGGGTCCAAGAGGTGCTTCTGAATGGTTACCCCTGTGCTTAAATTTTTTTAGGACAGAATATTTCACCTGAGGATCTGAGAACAGAAGAAAAGCAGAATAAAGATGGAGAATTCTGTGGGACATTCAAAAAGCGGCTTTCAAGAACTGGCAAACGATAAACAGGGATTAAAAAAGAAAATAACCCGTCATGGAAACTTGTATTCAAAAGCCTAAGGGTGGCAAAACGAAAACAGATAAAGAAAGATAAGCGAAGAATGACGAGAGATAAGTGAAGAAAACACAGGAAGAGCCAGAGAGAGAGGAGAGAGAGGGGAAGGAGAGAGAGAGAGAGATGAGGAGAGAGAGATGAGAGAGAGAGAGAGACAGGAGTGAGACAGAGAGAAGAGAGAGAGAGAGAGAGGAGGAATGAGAAGAGAGAGAGAGGAGTAGGAGAGGAGGAGAGAGAGAGGAGAGAGAGATGAGATAATATATATATATATATATTATATATATTTTATTTTATATATATATATATATATATATATATATATATATATATATATATATATAGAGAGAGAGAGAGAGAGAGAAGAGAGAGAGAGGAGAGGAATGCAATATGCAGTTTAACAGGCAGGCACACTGAAAAAGCGTGGACATTATGGAAGCAGCCATTTTGAAAATTTCAACATGGCGGCCTTGTATGTATCTGCGTCAGTGTAAACATTGGTTTCCCGAATCCTTACATCATAACGTTTCCAAAAATCTATAAGCTTGCTAATTACCAATATTTTCCAAAATATTCAATAAAGAGAAAGGGTTGTATAATTAAACTACACAACTATTTATTCAACAAATTGCTCATTATCTCAACCATTCACACACTAAACAAAAATCAATTCACTATACTTGACACTACATGGTTAAGAAAGGGATCTAACACTCACCTCTGTAAAATTGATTGTTCCCTTTCTGGGAAGGAATGGAAATCGCCACTTCCCAGGCGGCACTGGGGTAAAAGGCTTTCCAGGAGAGGAGATGCACACCATGACACTGATCTCCTGGTGCCAGCTTTGGCCTTTCACACGCCTCTTTCAGTGTTCGCGTTAACAGCACAGGGCCGTTATTACCCCAGTCATTGGCCTGGTTCAGTTGAGGCAATAATAAACATCAGACAATGTAGAATGCTTCAGAAATGGACGAAACGAAGTGTAAGATCGTCCAGGAAAACGAAATGTTAAAGTTTACAGAGCGCTTTGACAAGAAGTCATTCAGAGCTCTTTCTCACATGTTGAGCTGACCTAAAACACACACGCTAAAACTATCTAAAAGATAAAAATAATAAAGGAACAATTTCACGATAAAACTATAAACACTCACAATAGGTTAAATATCTGGCATTAACTATATAAGCATATCAAACGGTTAACATTAAAAAAAGAGATCTAAAATTTCTCCGAAGTCCCAACAGGTACATGTCACTGTTAAAAGTCCAAAATAAACAAAACGGCCGAGGCTGCTGGCAGATCAAAAACGCCACACGAAAAGGTTCTCCATTATGGCAGAGATGTGATGATAACAGGAAGGCCATAATAAGGCTGTGAAAATATTGGCCCATTACTGCAGGCATCTTTGGATTATGTTGTCATAAAAAACAGTTGCATATTGCACGCAATCAGGGAATTTGAAGCCATTATGTAAGCAGTAGCGTGTGAGTCAGGTACAGCATGACCGTTAGGTGCTTGGCACTTCCTCTGAGTATAATAACAGTAACGAGTGTGACTGGAAACACTCATGGAAACTAGATTCCACACACAGAGAAAGGAATATAGATTATGATATTTATTATTGTCCTCTTCGCTTCCGGGCGGAGTGGACCTACTGCGCAGGCGCTCCTCAGTTGCCTGGCTGCAGTGGTGTTGGGTGGTGCTGTCACGCCTCTGCTGTCAAACCAGAAGAACTACTATTAGTCAACATGGCTTTCATAGATGCAGGATCAATACTGTTGGCATAGAGCTTATCCAAGGGGCAATAACGACGTTTCAGCGCAGGTATTACTACCTAAGATCATCAGAGAGACGTATGGAATTCAGGATGGAGAGTTATATGGGGTAGCCTTAAATAGAGCACATAGAATTTTTGTGAAAGTGCTCACACCAAATGTCTATGAATCGTTGGTCACCCGTTTTCAGGACGTAAGTCTTGATGCAACACCAGCTGTTTGTGTGAGGATGATCGACATATCAGGCATTTACACATGGATTAAACTATGTAATGTCCCCTTTGAGGCTGATGAGACAGACATCAGAAGAGTTTTTGAGAAATATGGTACTGTTCATTTGGCCCAGCATGGTACATGGGTGACGGGTACCTATGAAGGTCTGCCGAAAGGCTCTTTTAACCTAAAAATTACATTATGACATCCCATACCGTCCTACGTGTACCTTCAGGAATTCAGGACACAGGTCATGGTTTTGTATGCCGGGCGAAGATGTACATGCAGACTATGTGGGGAATATGATCACATAGCGGCAACGAGCTCCTGGCCCAGAGGCAGAGGCTTCCGCTGCTACAACAGAGGAAGCAGGTGGGGATCAGTGATGCGAAGGAGGGCGTGGTCGTCTATGGAGCAAGATAGTGGATGAGGCGCATAAGGCTGGGGGGGAGGGTGAGGCCCTCGACCAGTTAACTGGCCCAGAGACGCTTTCAGAGGCTAGTGACGAGCGGGAAAGTACAGGAGGAAGTGTTGGAAATTGAGGAGGAATTAGATGAGGTGCTGAAGTCTTTGTCACCACCTGAGGAGGCGGCCGCACCTGGGAAGGTGGTGGATGAAGAGTTTGACAGCTGAGGTGTGTCAACGACTGGTGAACTACCCGGATGACGGGAGTGACATTTGTGGCAGAGGTGTCACTGGAATCATTTAAACAAGTGTAACCAAGGAAAGGATTAGGAAAATTATGTGAGGGGGGGTAAACGTATAAATAATTTAAAACATGGACTTTCAAATTATTTAGAGGACAGGTTTAAAGGGTTGTTATGGGCAGGGGGCTGTGGGGGGCAACTATCCTATGGATGAAATTGACGAGGTAAAGGGGGGAGACTGAGGGAGTTGCAAAACGAGAGGTTTCAGGTGGTAAGGGTGCAGGCAGGGGTGAGGAGGTGCTTTGGGGAGAAAAGCCTCGGCGTGTTATGTTGTGTCGTAAAAAGCAAAGGCAGCAGGTTACGGCCATTCCAAGGTTAGAGGTACATGAGATGGCGGGAGGTTATAGGGTAGGTCAGGAGATCGGGCTACGAAAGGAATGTTTTGGTATGCGGATAAAATGGTATGAAAGGTTTTTGGACAAGTGGGGGGGTGGGGGATGTGGCTTTAGAGAAGGTGAGTGAGTATGTGACATGTAATTTAGGGGAATAGTGATAGGAAGGCTTTAGGAGGGGTAATAATGGAAGAGGAAATAGAGCTGGCTTTAAAGGGAATGAGTAAGGGCAAAGCACTGGGATGACGGTCCCCCCGCTGAATTTTATCTACAACATTGGGAAGTAATAGGGGTTTCATGGTTAGGTTATTAAATCAGATGAAGGAGAAGGGTGTGATGGGGGAAAAAACAAGCAACAGCAGTTGTAGTGTTGGTCCCCAAGGGTAAGGGCCAGCACACCCTCAAGGAGTACCATGCCTATCGTTGTTATGTGCAGACTATAAGTTGTTTGCAAAGTCTTGGGTTTAAACGGTTTAAATGTGTGGTAGGGAGAGTGGTTTCGAAAATGCAGTATGAATTGCCTGGAAGGTCGATGATTTAAGGTCATGGGATACTGAGAAGTTTTGTGGAGTCAAAAGGGGGGGTTGGGGGGCGGCGTTGTTGGCTTTTTGCTGGCAGGGGGGCTATGAGACAGTGGAAAAAGGGGAGCATTGGGAGCTATTTCTTAGGAGACAGGGTTATGGGGAAGAAATAGTTAATTGGGTAACCACGTTGTACACAGGAGCTAAGATGAGGGGTACAGATTAATGGATGGTTGGGCGAGGAGATTGTCATGGGTAGGGGACTTAGGCAGGGCTGTCCCATGTCACAAATATTGTTTGCATGCATTCAGGACCCCCTTTTATAGAATGGTTGACGTAGTGTATGTAACAAGAGTCGGGGTGGGGGTGAGGTAGGGAAAGTGTGGCCCGGAATAATTGGATATGTAGATGGCACAACAGTCCCGGTTTTGGGGGAAGGATGGCATTGGGGGTTTTGGATGTTATTGTGCAATTGTTTGGAAGTGCAACAGGGATGCAGGTAAAAAAGTGAGAAGTCAAGGGGTCATGGGGTTGGGTGATTGGGTAGAGGGGGGGGGGAGATGTAGCGTTGTGAGGAAACAAAGGGGTGTCTTTAAAAAATTTGTGGTATCATCTATGGGGGATGACTTGAACGCTGCTCGAGAGGAAAACTCAAATAGGTTGTTAGAAAGGATCCTGGGGCTTCTGGGTGCATTGAGACCTCAGCATCTGACCCTCGTGCAAAGAGCGATTGTAATAAATGTACTATTGTATAGTAAGGTTTGGCATGTAGCAGCCATGTTCCCAATAACAGGGACGGTGACTGTGGGGATTCAGAGACGGGTGTTTAAATTTTTGTGGGGTCCGAGTTGCGATTGGCTGAGGAGGGAGGTTGTAATGTTACCTGTGCACCAGGGTGGGTTGGGGTTGATGGATCTGAGGTTTAAATGTGTGCTTATTAAATGGGAGGTTTTGCACGAGGGAGTGAGGGGGGGAGCTGAAAAAAAGTTTCATGATAGGTTGGGTAAGTTGTATGGTGGTATGGAAATGAGGAATGTGAAAAAAGTTTTGAGGGCTTTGATGTTGGTTAGAGAACCGAGGAAAATTCGAACAGGGGTTTTGTGTAGGTTTCTTGCGGGAGGATTGTTGTACCAGTTGAGGGATTGTTCCCCCTGTATGCATGGAGGAGTATTTGGTATAGGTTTAACAAGCTTAAGTTAAATCCTAGGGTGCGGGAGATAACGTATCGTTTTCTGCATGGCATACTACCCCCGGGAGAGGTTTCTAAGAACCAGAAAGGGTAATTTTGGGTGGGAGGTGCGGAATCTGTGGGGATTTTGAGACAGCGTTCCATGCAGTATATTTTTGTGAGGAGCTGGAGGTTGTTTTGGATTGGTTTAAGTAGGGTTGTACAGAGGGGGGGGGCCGAGGGGTGTCGGTTTTTGCGTGCACTAAGCCTAGATGTGGGAAGTTTGACGAGTGTCACAAGAGCTTTGGATTATATAATGGTGTTTTATATATATATCGTGGGTGATGAGGGGGAGGGGGTTTGTGGGGTTGCGGAGGCGGGGGTACTTGCGGTTACGTTTTATCATACGATGTGTCGTAACAGGGAACTGTATGGGAGGAGGTGGACGCAGGATTTTTGGAAGGTTATAGAATGTTAACGGTAGGGGTTTCTCATGAATCTGCAACTTGGGCTGAGTGAGTAAGGGGTGGGGGTTTTGGGGATTACATAAGAAAGAGGAAAGTCAGGGGGTCCCGGCGGGGTTTGCCTCCTGGGGGGGGTTGAGAGTGAGGTTTTGGGGTATAGAGGTTGTAGATGTGTGGCATAAGTGTATGTAGCATGCATGTGGGTACAGACAGCAAGGTGATGAAGTCAAGTAATTATGTAGTAACGTATGGAGAATTCTGTGATTGATGTGTCGGGGTTTCGTCATGACCTTCTTAATATATTAAGTGTGAATGGTGTTAAGATTATAGGTGTAAGACCTTGCAGGAGCTTTTTGGGTCTTGTAGAATGTACATATACAGCCTTTATTGTGCATGTTTCATGTGCGATATTGGTATCGCAATTAGAGGTTAATTTTTTTTTGTTGTGGTATTTATGTATTGGTGATGGAGTTGATGCTATGATATTTTTCTTTAAGGTCTGTTTGGTATACTGTGTCCTTTCTTTCCCGCCTGGACCTGATTTAAGGGGGTTTGTAGTGAGTGTATGACTTTTATTTTAGTATTATATAATGTGTTATTTGTAGATGAAGGCGGAAGGCTATTTACCTTCCATAATTTTGTAATGACTCATTAAAGTTTTGTAGTGGGAAACGTATGTATGTTTCAGAGAATTTTTCCTGTTCGGGGGTTAGTTGGGAGAGAGTATGTACTTGTGTTAACGGATTTATGATGTAGATCACTGTTTATATGGGCTAATGTGTAGGTTGTGCTTAAAGGATGTATTTTATAGTGAACATTCTTTCTATTGAACTGAACCTTTGTTTAGTAATATTATATAAACTTTCACTGTAAGGCTGGGTTCCAATGGATGTTTATATACTTTTTTTTTTGACCTGGTATGAGTGTTATCTGTACGTTATGTCATTGGGTTTGGTTTATTGTGAAAATAGGGTCAGTTTACCCATTCTTTTTAATGTTATTTTGTTTGAGATGCGCATCGCGTTTTGAGGTGTTTTAATTGTTGTTATTTATGAAATGTGTTATGGTTGTTTATGTTAGGATATACACCTTTTTTGTTTTGTTTGGTACATTGTGCTTGTCCATCAAAGCATTACCCCGACAAATGGTGTTTGTCTCTTTTTACTTTATATAAAGTGCTCACCCTGTGGAAGAGGGTGTTTAAATTTATTAAGTATAAGTGAATGTTTAAGATTTTGTTTTAATAAGAGTATGATGTAGGTCATTCCTTTTATTGTCAGTTAATTGTCTTGTTATAATTTTTGTCAGTGTATGTTCTGTAGGATTGGGCGATCTACTGTACTCTTTT
>NW_026495285.1:0-18290 GCF_026875155.1 Cherax quadricarinatus | reverse complement strand
AAAAAAAAAATTTTTTTAAGAAAAAATTTTAAAAAAAAATTAAAAAAAAAAAAAAAAAAAAAAAAAAATTTTTAAATTTTTTTTTAAAAAAAAAATTTTTTTAAAAAATTTTTGAAAAAAAAACAAATTTTAAAAAAAAAAAAATAAATTTTTAAAAAAAAAAAAAAAAAAAAAAAAAAATTTTGGGAAAAAAAAAATTTAAAAAAAAAAAAAAAAAAAAAAAAAATTTTAAAAAAAATTTTAAAAAAAAAAAAAAAAAAAATAAAAAAATTTTAAAAAAAAAAAAAAAAAAAAAAGGGGGAAAAAATTTTTTAAAAAAAATTTTTTTTAAAAAAAAAATTTTTTTAAAAAAAAAAAAAAAAAAAAAAATTTTAAAAAAAAAAAAAAAAAAAAAAAAAAAAAAAAAAATAAAAAAAAATTTTTTTAAAAAAAAAAGAAAAAAAAAAAAAAAAAAAAGGAAAAAAAAAAAAAGAAAAAGAAAAAGGGGACATAAAAAAAAAAAAAAAGGGGGGAAAAAAAAAAACCACAAAGGCAAACGGGGGAACCGGCACCCCATCAAACCCCCGGGGGAACGGGGGGAAGCCGGGGTCCCCTTTTGTTAAAACCCGGACAAAAACCGCCCCCCTGCACGTGAACCGCTTTCCTGCTGGGGGATAAATCCCGCCCCTTGGAAGAACTACCCGGTTTCCCCCCTGCGCCCCCCCCCCCCCCCCCATCCAACGGCTAAATTTTCAACAACACAAGGTCCCCCAACCCCAAACCCCCAATATAATTATATTAGGGGGTTCAAATGTTATTTATTATTTCTTTTTCTTTTTTCTTTCAAATAGGATATCCGTCATTTTTTTATTGTTTTATGTTTGTTTTAAAAAAATAAAGTGTTTTTCTTTGTGTTTTATTTTTTCGTTTTTATTCATTAATTTTCCTGAGGAGGGCCACCCATTTAATACTTACTGAAGTTGTTACAGGGCGAAAACCTTCAAAGTGGCGCCTTCCCCGGGAAAAACTCTACAAATCAAGATTCAACTCCATCTCAAATCTACCTTTGGAACTTAACGCCGCTACCACAGAGGGTTTTACCCCAGCCAGGTAATCATTTCCTATGGAAGGACACGGAAGGTTTTTAAAAAGATTGGTGATTGATAAGTCTAAATTTTTTTGTAAGTAAAGTCGGGCGGAAATAATATTTAATTCTGCCACTTTCTGTGAGCTTGAACATTTTGGGGGATTAGACTAGGGACCCGAGATTTTCCATGAAATTTTTTTCATTGAGCTCTTTATTATACAAGGGAACTGTCGTGGCCCCTCTTATTTGTTGGTGAAAAGTTTGGTCGTAAAGGGACCCCTTCTACTTACTGTTTGCTGGGACCCCGCATTGAACCTTCGTTTTCTTAATACATATTGTTTAATTGAAGTAGGGTCGAGCCTTGATTTTATTTACTTTGGCGGAGCAGGAATTGAACCCTCCGTTTTTTTTAAATACCCTTTTCATTTTCCCCTGGTATTTTAAATTTATTCTTGCAAATATAGAGGAATACAGTTTTGGATGAATGCTGGAAGAAAAGTTAGGAAAAACAGGGAAAAAATTTAGAACTTTCATTAGTGCTAAAACCAGGAAAGAAATAAAAGGAGAAAGAGAGAATCGAAAGAAAGAGGAAAAGGAGAGATTGAAAACGAAAGAGAAGACAAAAAAGCAGTGTAGACTTGATCGTGGGGAAAGACTAAAGTACATGAAAACAAGGGTTAAATTTAAGGGGATTTGGGGAAAAGAGCAAAGGATAAGAAGTTGGGGGGAAAGAGCTAGAGAACATGATTTGGGAGAGAGAAAAGGATGCGAGCTCGAACAAGCTCCCCTTTAATTTAGAAAAATAAAAGAACTTTCCACAACAGAAATTTAATAAAGGAGTAATGGAAAAACGTTCACTAGGCACAAAACCAACACCAATTTACCTCCCTTCACAGGGGGGGAAAGACTAACTTATACATTATCGGGTTTTAAAAAATCCCGCCACCCTCTGGAATGGCCTCCGACACTGGGCTCCGGGTTGGGGAATTTATTTCTGGTAAGCTTTGAAATCTATGTAACTTTGTCACGGGTATATATTTAATTATAACCTACTGAAAAAGGAACCCTTTTAAAGCAATAAAAAAACCCACAAATTTTCGGAAAGTTTTCGGGTATGCCACCTTCACCCGGGCCAAAATTTCAGCAGTTACGGGTAACACTCTTGTTTGTTCGATTTTGGGGTGGGAGGTTCAGGAATTAACAGTTATAATCTCTTAGAGATTCTGGTTGCTGACCAGTTCCTGACACCCTTTCCCCACCAGATACAAACTTTCATCAGAGAACGAACCTGTTTAAAGCTGAGGAATTTGCTGAGGCCGACCGTTGCTGAGGCTCACAATTCCTGAAAGACCAAAAGGGATCAAACCCCCTAAGGGAAAGGGGGTTTCATCAGCCCTTTAAAAATCAAAGCCTCTTTGGAAAGTTAAAAAGTCTTTTTTTCCCTGTTTGTCATTTTTGGTGTTAAGGGACATAAACGTCCAGTTTGGGCCTTCAAGGCCCAAAAAAGTTGGAAGATTTTTAAAGACTGTAATGACCAAGCCCCCTTCTGTTCAGGAACAGAAATGGACTTAATGTATCACCTTTTTACGAGACACTGGGCACATGTAAGTCATTTCTGATAAGCTGTTCCCAAAACCTTTAAAGAAACTCATTCCTTCTATACTTTCAGACTACTTGGCCGTACGGAACTTTTCCTACCATCCGTTTTACATTGGTCTAAAGGGTTCAAGGGTTGGTTGAAGCCGTATAGCCCCACACTTCTTGCTCCGTACAATAGGAAATGTAAAAGGTGCCTTTCTTCCTTCTGAATTTGACCTTTCATCCCAAAGAGGGAATTTTTCAGATCCCTTCCTGTGAGTCAAAAAAGCCCCTCAAGTTCAAAAGAAAATTCCATAAATTTCATGGGGTTTAAACCCCTTTGGGGTCGACGGGCCCCTTTCCCCAAACTCGTTCTCGGGGTGGGCCAAAAATTTAAAAAAAAAAAAATATTTTCTCTTATGAAAAATAAAATTTTTTTCCCATCATAAAGAACCCAAAATTTTTTAAATTTGATAAAAAACTTCGAAATAGCCTCGCAAAGTTAGGGGTCTCGGCGTGTTTATGCACGGCGTTTTTCCCCACTTTGCCCCCCTTTTCGGCCAATTTCGCTGTACAGTCGACAAAAAAATAAAATTTTTCGCTAAACTCCTTTTTTTTCTACGAAGGGGTAAAAACCCCCATTTATGAAATTCAACTACCCCAAGTAAGGGGTTCAGAATTAGCAATTTTGCCAATTTCACAAAAATTTAAAAAATGCCATTTGGGAAAGGGCCAGAATAAAAAAGAAAGACTTCCTGGCACAAAATGCATTTTCCTCAGTCTTTAGTCAGTCTAAAGGCCCCTTTATTTCTTTTGCTTTCCATTTTGAATTTTTATTCTGCAAAAAATATAAGATTTACTGTTATCAGACTACTGCATTTTTTAAAAAAAATGGTATAAATAAAAATTGGTGCACTTGTGAAAGAATATTAGACTCACCGTTATGTGTATTGCACCGGGCACATTTGTTTATTTTGAATTTTGGAAAAATTTGAAATTTCTGCTACTTTGAGCTCAATTTCAAGCCCCTTTCCCATTGTAAAACCACCAAAATATCTCAATTTCTGTAATATTTTTCCCTTTTTAAAAATGAGACCAAGAAACAAAAACAACAATAAATACCATACGAAAATACACGCAAAGTCGCCTTTTTTCCCAAAAATGGTCAAATTTTTTTTCTCATTATGCACTGTGTGCTGCAAAAAAAGGAAAAAAAAAAAAAAAAAAAAAAAAAAAAAGGAAAAATTTTTAAAAAAAAAAACCCAAGCCCCCCCCCCCAAAAAATTTTCCCCCAAAAAAAATCCCCCCCCCAAAAAAAAACCCCCCCCCCGGGGGGGGCCCCCAAACCCCCCAATTTTCCCCCCAAAAAAAAAATTTATTTCCAAAGGGAAAATTCCCGGTTCCTAAGTAAAAAAAAATTACCCCCGAAAAAATTTTTAAGAAAAAAAAAAGGTTTTTTTCCCCTTCCCTTTTGATTTTCCCTGAATAAACCTTTAAAATTTTTTAAAATCCCAAAAATTTTAAAGTAATTTCCCTTTAGGGGGGGGTTTTCCAAAGGCCCCCAAAAAAAAAAGACCAAAAAAAAAAAATAAAATATAAAATATTTTAAAGTTTTCAAATTAATTCAAAAAAAAGACCCAATTTTGGGTTTTTAAAATGCAGGAAAGGGCTTTTTAAAAAAGGGATGCCTTTTGGGGGAAAACCCATCGAAAAATTTAAAAAAATTAAAAATTTTTTTTGGAAAAATTTCCTAAAACCCTTAGAAACTTTAAAGGGGCCAACTTTCCCCCTTCCCGGGTATTAAAAATCTTACGGACCAAAATATATTCACTTTCCCCCCTTTACTTTCCTACAAATTAATTAAAATTAAAAAGCCAAAATTTTCCCCAACCTTTTTAAAAACCTAAACCCAGGTGGAACCCTTTTTCCAAATCCCGGAGGGAACCCAGGAAAAATTTTTTGGGGGGAAAACCCCTTTTCCTAGCGTTGATTTTTAAAATGTTATTTTATTCATTTCTTTTTCATTTTTCTTTTCAAATAGGAAAACCCTGCATGTTTTATTTTTTTTATGTTTGCTTTAAAAAATAAAAAAGTGTTTTTCTTTGTGAATTTTTATTTCGTTTTTTTATTCTTTAAATTTTTTCCTGAGGGGGGGAAGCCACCCCTTAGAATTTATTACTGAATTTTGTTACAGGGCTGAGAAACCCTTCACAGTGGGAGATGAGTAAGTTGTGTCGTCAGAAAGAGAATGGGTTTAGGTTTGGGATTTTTTGGGAAAGACCCATTAATGTAAATGGGGGAAATGAGGGGGGGCCCAAGGGGAATTTTCTCAGGGGGAACTCCAATACCCAAGGGGCCCGGGGTTGTGATGCGGGGTCTTTAACCCTTTTCGGGGGCCCAAAATTTCCCAAAATTGAAGTGGTGCCCCAGTGCCCAAGAATTTTAAAAAAAAAAAATTTTTTATTTTTTCTTAGAAATGGAAAAGGAATCTTTTTGTAAAGGAAATTTTAAAAAAAAAAAAGTATAAAATTTTGGGGGGGAAAAATTGACGAAATTATGCTCTGCAAAATTTTGATGGGGTCGGGCGATATTTACGAATCGGGAAAATTTTGCCGACTTTGACTCCCGTTTTGGGCCCAATTAAAATTATTCCTTTTTAACCCAAAATTTCTTAGTATTTAAATTAGTATTACTTTTTATTCTATCGATTAAAGCACAAAAATTTCCCCCAAGTCAAAATTTTTTAAAATTTTCAAATAAAGTAAAAAATTCGGGAAAATTTTTAAATTTTGGGCCCAAATTTTTAAAAAAACAAATTTTAAAAAATTTTTAAAAATTTTCCCAAAATGGGGGTTCCAGAATAAAACAATGTAGGTATTCCGGGAAAACAAACTAACATTTCCTCTTTTTAAATTAGTTACGTTTTGGGGCCCTTTACAAATAAATTCCTTTTTCATTTTTTATTCACATAATGAATTTTTTTTTCACACCAAAAAATAGAAGATTTACGGGTTTATGAAATTCTGTAATAATTGAAATAAATATTTCACCATTTTGGGAATGTAAAATTGGGACCCACCAGCTGGTGGTTTTAGATGTATGAGGGGTCGTTTGTTTACTCTTGAATATCGGAAAAAAATTTAAATTTCCTCAAATTTTTGAGCTCAGTTTAAAGGCCTTTTTCCGTGTTTTAAAACCCAAATCAAAACCCATCTCTATTTCTGTAATAGGGTTTCCCTTCTACCCAAATGGGGGACCAAGAAATCGAAAAATACAATAAAAAAAAACATACAAAAAAAACATTTTGAAAAAGTGGGCTTTTTTTAAATCAAAAAATCTTGATTTCAGTTTTTTTTCTCTCATTTTAAAACATTGTGCTGCAGGTTCTGTTTTATTTGGGCACACTTTACCACATAGATGAAATTCTCTATATCTGGGCCCAAAATTTTACCACTCACGGGTTTATCAGAGGGGAGCTGAGCTAAGGGAGTGGGATCTACGTTTTTTGGCCCCTGAAGTAAAGCCGTAGATTTTAGGGGGAGGGGCCCCTAAAAGGGGGGTTAATGGTGAATATGATACCTATTATTTAAGGTAGGATTTGAAATTTTGCAAGCGCAGGGCCTCTTTTTCCATAATGGTCAATTTTTGTGGAGGGATGCCGGGGTTTTTCTGTGTAAAAACATTTTTTTAAAGGTCAAAAAAAATTCCTAGCGGTTATTCCTTATTTTCCAATGCTGGTAAAGCATTTTTATCTTTTTTAAAAAAATTTTGATCGTTAGGGGCTTTTTTTTTCCCTGAATCCAAATTGGCAGGGGTTTGGGGAATGTTTTGTCCCTTTATAAATGAATTTTCCCCTGTGCACGGTTTCTAAAAGATTTTGGATACCCAATGGTAAGTTTGATTTTGGGGCCTATAGTTGTTTACATCTGTAGGGTCACCCCCTTTTTAGGGTTTTGGGTTTGAAACCCCTTGCTGTTTGATTTAGTTTCGGGAAATTTTGTTTGGTTTTAGTGACTTGTTAAAAAAAGTAATGTAATAGCATGGGGAAAGGACAGGGGGCCGTCACTTTAAATAATGGGGGGAAAGTGAGACAGATTCCCTGGGGTTATTTTTGAGGACTTTAAAATGGGGGTGTTCCATGGGCTAAGGGGGAAAAGATAAAAAGGAATTTGGAAAACCCCCATCAAAGAACCCCCCGGGCGGGGGCTTTTGGTTATGGGATTTTATGGCGGGTCAGTTTCCTATGTTTGGAAGAAAGTCGTTTTCGGGTTAGCGAAATCAGGGGGGTTTGCGTGGTTTTTCATTAGGTTTGTTGGGGAAAAAATTATTTTTTTTTTTTTTTCAGTTTGTGGGTAAAAGAATTTCTGGGAAAGTTTTTTCCGGGTCTTTTTTATATTTTCGTGTAAAGTGAATCTGTGGGAAATACAGTTTTTTTGGCCCTTTTTTTAATTTGGTGAAAAAAACTGTTGAATTTTTGTTTAAGAATATTTTTGTGTATTAAGCCCTGTCTTTATTCCCTTTTATATTGTTTGTTTCTTATCAAGGGGTTTTCGAATGGTGGGGTTTTAGCCTTGGGAACCCAAAGACCCGTTTTTTTGTGAGGGGTTTCATTTTTATAGGACAATTTTTGGTTGTATAGTCTAAGTTTTTTGGTTAAAAAAAAATGTCTGTCCAATCTTTGGGGAGAATTCTGAAAGGCCCAAAGTAAACGTTTAGGGTTCTGTTGTGAAATTTTTAAAATTTAGACAATGTGAACTTTGGGAATCTTTTATTGAGGAAACATTTGCCCCCACAGTCCCTTCTTTCGGGTCCATATAAAGGATAAACTTGAAGAACAGGAGGGAATGGGGGTAATCAGTCCCTCAGCCTTGAGTCGAGGGGCTGACCACATAAACTCAAGGTTTGAGGGGACTGATTACCTCTTTCCTCCTTTTCTTAAAGTTTACCTTTGTAGGGAAACGATGAACCCACTGTGTGGCAAAAGTTTCCTAAATTAAAGATACCAAGAGGTGCACATGTTTTTTAAATTTTAAAAAATTTTGGTCGGTTCTTTGAACCCTTTAATCTAAAACCCTTTCGGGACACGGGAAAACTTTTGGGGGATTTAATATTTGGGGGAATTCTTCGCTTGCCCAAACCCTTGGGTACGACCCTACTTCCACATTGAACAAATGTGACCCCCACCTCTTTCTGGCACCCTCTCTCCCAATAGGGTTTTTTAAAAGCGCTTCCCCAACTCCTATCCCCGTATTCTATTCAGTTTGATGGACTGATCACATCGACTAAAGGCTGGGGGGAGGGATTCCCCTTTTCTCCTCCTGTTTTCAAGTTTTCCTTTTTTGGGGATTTGATGAACCCACGGGTGTGGCAAAAACGTTTCCCTTTCAAAAAGGGATACCCAAGGTTGCCACATGTGTTTAATTTAACAACATGTGGGGTTCTTTGCCATTCATCTAAAATGCTGGGGAAAATTGTTTTTTGAGGCCTCATCGTGGAGTTTAATGAAACTTTGTTGTAAATTTGAATGGTGGCTTTCTTAAATTTTTTTTAAGAGGAAGGTAGGGTAGTGGTCTGTTTGTGCTATCGTGATTATTCCCCGATTTAAGGGGGGCTAGTTTTTTGGTTCATTTGTGGGGCTATTATGGTTTTACTTGTTTTTGGAGGGCCCGGGTTTGGGTTAGTTATTGAAAAGGGATGAGGGAAAAGTGTTTTTTATAAATTTTTGATGAAATCAGTTTTCAGGCTTTATCATTGGTAGGCCAAGGTTTTAAAAATTGAAAATCTCCGCTTTAAAAGGTGGTTTGGGGCTTGTTCTTTTCTGTTTTTTATTAGTGCCTTTGATTTTTTTTTCAACTGAAAAATTTTGGGATGTTTGTGTGGGGTATTTCCCGTAAATGGGACCTATTTTATAGGCGTCTTAAAATTTTTTACAGTAAAATTACAAAAATGTATTCCCCCTTTTTCATCAATTAAAAACATGTGGTTTCTAAAACAAGATAGTTTTGGTTTTGAGTAATAGATTGCAAAACCACCCCCCAAATTTGGATGGTTGCAAATTTTAGATTTGTTGGGGTATTTTTGGTGTGGGGGGAGATATCAATTTTTTCCTGCTTAAGCCAGGTCTCAGTAAAAAAAAATGCAGGAGAAGGGGGCTCTAGTGACTCAAGGGTGCAGGAGGCCATTTAGTGTTTTTCTTAAGGCCTGATTTTTAGTAGTTATGGACTTAAGATTTTTTAGGATAGTGCTGGTTGTGATGCTGTGTAATAAAGGCAGTTCTTTCCCAAAAAGTTTTTTTATTTGTGTTGATTATTTGGGGGTTTAGATTAAAGGGGGCAAATTTTGATCATTTCTTTTGGTTTAAAAAAGTGGTTATTTTTTATTTCCCGTTTGGGGCGGTTTTGGGGTTTTTAAATTTTGTTTTCGTAGTAGTTTTAGGTTTTTAAAAAGTATACCCCAAAACACTTTGGGGCATTTAGAAAATTTTTGTCACTAATAAAAAATAATGAAGTTGATATTTTCTATGTGTTGTGCTTGAAAGGGCTAAAGTACAACTAGGTATAAAATTGTTAAAAAAGAACAAGGGGTATAAAATAGATTGAAATTTACAAGATTTAAAAAAAACAAGGGTTTAAGTACCAAAAAAAATAAAAAAGGGAAAAATAAAAATGGCAATGGGCTTTGGTTTTTAAAAATGTTTGTAAGATGGTAGACAGGTTTCACAGGTACCCAAAGGATTTGTTTTAAAAAGGGTTTGGGGGCGAAATACAAACCTTTAAAATTTGGCAACAAAAGCTAAGGAAAAATAAATTTAAAAAAATGATTAATGTACAAAAATAAAAATTTAACTGATAGCAAATTGGGGTTTAATAAAATTTTAGTAAAGTAATAATGATTATAAGAAATATTTTTTAATTTTAAAAAAAATAAAAGAAAAAAATTAAAAGTTTATTTCAGGGACTAAAAATTTTTAAAAAAGTTTTTTGGATTCAATATTGCACTGGAGTTTTTACTAGAGCTTAATTGGCAGTACAAGGTATTTAAGAGTAAGGAAAATTTTCCTAAGATAGTAAAAGTGGTTACAGTTTTTTAAAAAAAGGTTATGTTTAAATTTAAAAAAGTAATGATTAAATAAAATAATTTTCAAAAATGTTTAGAAAAAATTTACGGGTAGTAAAAAATGGGATTTGATAATACAGTGGAACCCCTAAATTGCCCAGTGTGTTCCCCCCATTTTCGGTTTTTTCCCAAATTTCCCAGCAGTCGATTGGGTGTTTTTTGCTTCCAAAATCGAGCAAAATTTCCACAAGCGAGCAGACCTCAAGGGGAGGTTTTCCCTTTACCCCTTTGGTTTAGGGGGGTCTTGCTTTGATCTCGGGGAAATTTTATTTTCATTTGTTTGTTGGGGCTATTTTATTGAAAAAATTGGGCTGTATGATGGAAAGATGCTTTTTTAAAAGTTCACCAAAAAATGAAAGAAATCTAAGCTTAAAAAATGGAGTTCCCCTTTTAGCAATAAACCCCCCCCTTAGGGGGATAATTTTGAAAAGGTTTTTATGGGTTTTTTTCTCGTTTTTTTTTTTCTCATTTGTTTGAATGGGAAAAAAAATTTTTCAGGAAAAAAGATATGATTTTGGGTTTTTTTTCACAAAAAAAAGTTTCCTTGAAATAGAGTCAAACCCAGGAGAAAAGGGCCATTGCTTGGGGGTGTTTCAGTGTATAAAAAAAGAGTCACAGTAAATCTTTTATTTTTTTTGTGTGAATAAAAAAATTAAAAAATTTTTATATAAAAATAATTTATAAAATAAAAAAATTAAAGAAAGAAATCTAAACATAAATAATGGAGCTCAAATTTTTCAGCAAAATTTGCCACCCCTTTTGTGGTTTTTTTCGTTTTGGTTTTTTTTGGTTGTACATGTATTCTCATTTTTTTTGGGCTCATTTTATAGATTTGGGAAAATATATTTCAGAAATGCCTTGAAATTGAAACTCAACCTAGGAAAAATGGTCCATTGCAGTCGTGAACGGGGGTTTTAATATTTATACAATTATTGGGGAATAAGGAATAACAGTAAAAACTTACAGTTTTTTGGGGGGAATAAAAATTACAAAAAAAGTAATTTTTATAATAATAATTAATAATTAATAATAAATTTAAAAAAAATAATATGTATAAAAAATTTAAAATGAAAAAATAAAAAATAGGATAATAATAATATTTAAAATAAATTTTGTTTTAATAATAATTTTATAATAATAAAGTTTCTAATATAATAATTTTTAATAATTAGCTTCAAAAGGCCGTCAAAGATGGCGGTTTTCCCCCAAAAGAGGGAGCGGGGTTTTGGCCCCCCCCCCCTTTTTACATAATGAATATTTTTTTTTCATTCTAGAGTATATTGTTTTTATATTTTTCGTTTGTCCATATTAGATGAATGTGTTTTATAAATAAGCCGTTTGGGTGTATTAGCGAAAATTATTCTTGAAGAATTTTGCCCCAGTCCCCAACAAACTCGTCCATGCCAAACCGCCCTCCACTAATGAATGACATATTTTATTCATTTTAGGTAATTGTGTTTCTATGTTATTATTTGTTTGTTATGTCATACTAGATGAATTTTTGATAGTAAATACCCGTATGATGATATTGCAAAATTATTCATGAAGTATTTTGCCCGGTCTCCAGACAAACTCTCGTCCACCCCCAAAACCCCGCCCATACCATAATGATGACATATTTTATTCACTTTAGGTATAACGGTTTCTTGTTATTTATATTGTTTATTTGTCTATTTGTAAAGGGATAGATAAAAAAGCCGTAGAGTTGATATTAGCAAATTATTGAAGTACAAATTCCACGGGGAAGGGATTAATTGCATTTCAAAAACTTAAATGGGGAAAAAATTGATTCTGCAAAGAGCAAATCCAGTTGGGGAAAGGGTCGGGGCGGATTAAACTCACAATTTGAGGTTCCACTGTAAAATTTGGTAAGTAAAAAAGGTAATATTTGTAAAAAATTTGGAAAGAAATGGGCATTTAAATAGTTTTTAAAGAAATAAAGGTTGAAATAGGACAGAAAAGTTTTAATTTAAGCAAATATTTAAGCAAACAATTGTAATTTAAAGAAAATTTATAACATAAAAAAAATTATGTTAAGTAAAATCACATTACTAGGTAGTTGATTTTTTATTACAAAGAGTTTGTCTGTGAAATTTGTCAAAAATGGAAAAAAAATACACTCTGAGGCTTTTGGTTGGACATTTTTAGTTATTCTCTGTAAGTTTAAATATCCTGAGAAATTGTGAAGATCTTCTTGTTTGTGATTGTGTAAGTTGACCTACATTTTTTTTCCTAGCGATTTTCCCTCCGTGTGAAGCATTGGTGTATTGTTATTGTTCTCTCACTTAAGTTTTTTTGATCTGGATTTAGTAGAAAAGGGTATTTTGTTAGGTAAAGTAATTTTAAAAAAACAAAGTTTTTATTGGGTCCGGTTAAAATTTATGTGTACTTTTATTCGTTTTTATTTGGTTGTGGGTGAGTAAATGATTTTTAGAAAAGACTTGAATTTATAAGCAGCGTGTTTTTTTTATATTCCAGGAGGAATTCCAGATTTTTGGGGCCCTTTTTGTGCATGGTTTTTGCATAGTGTGGTTTGGGCATGAGGAATATCAAAGGTGATCTGTGCCTTGTGTTATGGTCATGTTTTCTGTTTAGGTTTGGGAAGGAGACATTTGAGGGGGGGGGTTTATATCAGAGTTTAAATGTTTTGTATTATAGGTGCATTAAAAATTAGGATGTTTTGTATGGTGAGTAGGTTTTGAGATTTGAATGTTGGGGGAGGGGTTTCTTCCCTGGTGGGAATTTGTTATCATTCTAAAGCAGCCTTTTTTTGGAAATTAATGGTTTTGAGATGGTTTATGTTGTTTAGTCCCCGGCCAAATTCCATAGGTGAGATAGGGGTAAATAAATGGTGATATAGGGCCAGGAGGACTGGTGTGGAAAAAAGTACCGTATCATCGATAGTTGCCCCGGTCTTGGAAATTTTTTGGAAATTTGTTGTATATGTGTTTTAAATTTGAGTCTATTTAGGTGGGTTCCCAAGAATTTTCCTCTGTGAGCTTTTGATAGGTGATCCCTTTATTTAGTTAAGAGGGCTCTGTAGCTCTGTTTCCAAAGAATGAAGTAGGGTTTTGCAGGTTGAGATTAAATTTTTTTAGTCCTCATCCAGGTAGAATTTTTTTTGTAATTTGCCCCTTACGTTTTCCACAATAAAGATACCCAGAGGTCACAAGTGATTTAAATTACACCATGTCGGTTTCTTTGAACCATTTCATCTACAATCCAGTCAGACACTGGCAACTTCTTGGGATCTTAATACTTGGGAATTCTTCGCTTGCCTACCCTTGGGTACGACCTACTTCACTTTGGAACAAATGTACCACTCACCTACGACTGCGTGCACCCTCTCCTGCCCAAATGTTTATAAGCTGCATCTCCCACCCCTATGCCGTATTCAATTCAAGATTGATGGACTGATCAATCGACTCAAGGCAGAGGGACTGATTACCCCATTCTCCTCCTGATTTCTTCAAGTTTTCCTTAGATGGACTGATGAAGCCACTGTGTGGCGAAACGTTTCCTCAAGTAAAGATACCCAAGAGTTAGCACATGAGGTTTAATTTAACAACATGTCGGTTCTTTGACCCATCAACATACAATGCAGTGAAATTGCTTATTGAGGCCTCAACGTGGAGTCTGAATGAAAAGCTTTGTTTGTAATCGAATGGTGGCTTACTACTTTTTGTAAGAGGAAGGTAGGGTATGTCTGAGTGCTATCTGTGATTAATCCCTGGATTTAAGGGGGACTAGTAAATTGGTTCCGTATGTGGTCTATTAGGTTTGAGCACTTGTTTTCAGTAGAGCCTGGTGGATTAGTTATTGAATGGTAAGAGAAGGAGTGATTTATCATATTGTTTGATGAAATCAGTGTACAGGCTGCTTCATCTGGTAGGCCTAGGTAGATATTGAAGTCTCCCAGCTAATAGGTGGTGGTGCATTATCATTTGTCTGCGTTAAGTTATTAGTGCCTTTAGATTCCAAACTGACAATTTGGTAAGTTGTATGTGGTATCCAGTAAAGGCACCGATTGATTAATAGGCGTCTAAGGTATTTATTACAGTAAAATTAGCAAAAATGTAATCCCCCATAGTCAGCAACTAAAGCCTGAGGTGCTAAATACTAGATATAGATAGGTTAGAGTAATGATTGCAATACCACCCCCAACTTGTATGGTCTGCAGTTGGAAGATTGCTGTGTAATCAGGAAGTGGGTAGAATATCAATTGTGTCCAGCTTAAAGCAGGACTCAGGTAATAATAATGCAGGAGAAGGGGTGTCTCTATGACTCAAGATGCCAGGCAGGCCATCCACTAGTGTTTGCTTAAGGACCTGATGTAGTAATTTATGGACTTCAAGCCTTGTTTAAGGTCATAAGTGCTGGCTTGTGCTGCTGTGTAATACAGGCAGTTACTTTCTCATAAGTTTTGAGTGTGTAGTTTAGATTAATGGAGGTTTAGATCAGTCAATGTGATTCATTCATCTGTAGGTATTCAATAGTGGTTATTTATATATCCTGTATTGTGCGGTGAGTTTTATACTGAATATCTGTAGAAGTTTATGAGGTTTAATAAGTTTACCGCTTAAAGCACTTATGGTCAATAGAGTATAGTCACTAATAAACAAAATGGAAGTTGATAATGTCTATGTGTTGTGCTTGAAATGAGATCTAAAGTTCAACTAAGGTATAGAGTTGTTACAAGAACAAGAGATATGAACTCGATTGAAATTGACAAGATAAATACACAAGTTAATGTGGCCAAAAGAATAAATAGAAAAATAAATATGGGCAATGACTGTGGTTATAATATGATAGTGAAATGAGTGGTAGGACAGGTACACGAGGTACAAAGGAAGTATAAAGTTGGGGGGAGGCGAATAACACCTTGAAAATTTGGCAACAAAAGCTTAAGAAAAGTAGTAAACAATGATTAATGTACAAAAGAAAATGACTGATAGCAAATATGTTGTTTTAATAAAATTTTAGTAAGTAATAATGAATTAATAAGAATATTAATTAATAAAAATAAAAATGAAAAAATAAATGTTTATTTCAGTTAACAAAATTTTACGAACAGTTAATTGATACAATATGCACTGTAAGTTATACAAGAGGCTAATTGCAGTCACGGTATTTAAGAGTAAGGAACAACTCTAAGATAGTGACATGTGGAACAGTAATAAAACAGGTTCTATAATTAAACTAATGTAATGATAACTAAAATAGTTCAAACATGTTTAGAGGTAAATTGTACTGATAGTAAAAACTGGTATTTGATAATCCCGTGGAAACTCTCGCTTGCAGTGTGTCCACATGCGAGTTTTTCAAATAGCAGCAGTACGATGGCAGATTAATCTGCTTCCATATGCAGCAAAAATTTCCACCAGCTATCAACCTCAGGCCGGTTCCTTGACACTGGTGAGGGCTCTTCTCTTGAACTCTGGGAATTGTATCCTCATTTGTTTTTTGGCCTAGATTTAATGAAACTTGGGAAAGAAATGAATGAAAGATGCTTCTTAACGGACACGCAAAACTGACAAGAAATCTAAGCTTAAATAATGGAGTTCACTTCTCAGCAATTACCCACCCCCTTAGTGATAATTTTGAAATGGTTAATATGGTTTTATTCTCGTTTTTTAGGTCTCAATTGATAGAAAGGGAAATAAATTAACAGAAATAGATATGATTTTATGCTTTCACAACAAAAAGACCTTGCAATAGAGCTCAACCTAGGAGAAGTGGTCCATTGCGTGGCTGTTCACAGTGTAAACAAATGACTTCACAGTAAATCTTATATTTTTGTGTGAATAAAAATTTCAAATATATTTAATAATAAATAATGAAAGATATAATAATAATGAAAGAAATCTAAGCATAAATAATGAGCTCACTCTTCAGCAATTAGCCACCCTTAGTGGTATTTACGTATGGTTTTTATGGTGTGTACATGTATTTCCTCATTTTTTAGGTCTCATTGATTAGAATGGAAGATATATTACAGAAATGCGGGAAATTGAGCTCACCTAGGAAAAATGGTCCATTGCAGTCGTGAACGGATTGACATATTATACAATATTGCAATAAGGAATAACAGTAAATCTTACATTTTTGTGGTGAATAAAAATACAAATAGTAATTTTATATATAAAAAAAATAATTATAATATAATATCAATAATAATAAGTATAATAATAATATTAATCATAACAATACGTATAATAATAATAATAATATAATATGTATAATAATAATATATAATAAAAATGTATCTACAATATATAATTATAAATAATCCTTCAAAAGGGCCGAGTCACCTAGATGGGCAGTGTTTACCACAACAGAGGAGCGGTTGTGGCCACCTCACCTGTTTACATACTTGACATATTTTATTCATTCTAGAGTAAATATGTTATTTATATTGTCTTTATGTCCATATTAGATGAACTGTGATATATAAATAAGCCGTAGGGTGATATTAGACGGAAATTCTTCATGACGAAATTTTGCCCAGGATCTCCAGACAAACTCGTCCACTGCCAGCACCAGCCCATACCACTACATGAAATGACATATTTTTATTCCTTTACGTAGAGTATATATCGTGTTTCTATGTTAACATATTTGTTTGTATGTCATAGTTTGGGGTGGGGGGGGGTGGGGGGGGGGGGGGGCTAAGATGAAACGTTGATCATAAAAATATGCCGTATAGATGAAATTAGCAAAATTATCCATGAAGTATTTGGCCCTCTCCAGACCAATCTCTCCACCGCAACAACCGCCCATACCACTACATGAATGACATATTTTTATTCAACTTTAGATATATATCAGGTTGCCCTATGTTTTTTTATATGTTTATTATGTACATATTAGATGAAGTGAGATAGATTACAATAAGCCGTAAGTGATATAAGCGAATTAAATGCGAAGTACAAAATTCCCCAGGAAGGGGCTTAATTGCATTTCCAATTAACTAAATGAGGAAAATAAGATTTGCAAAACGAGCAAATCCAGTTGCTGATCAAGGGTCATGGAACGGGATTAAACTCACAAGTTGAGGATCCACTGTAAATAAGTGTAAGTAGAAAAGATGGTACATATTTGATTGTATACATTTTGGGTAAGGTAATAGCAGATAATAGTATTAAAGAAATATGTGGTTGTGAAAATGACCGAGAAAGTATTAATTAACAAATATATAGCAAACACTCGTAAATAAAGAAAAAATATCTAAATAAGATATAACTTATCTTACTAGTAAAATCACATTACAGAGGTAGTTGATTTATTATACTAAGAGATTGTACTGTGAAATTGTACAGCTACTGGAACAAAACATACACTACATGTAGGCTTTTAGGTTGGACATTATTTAGTTATTCTCTGTAAGATTAATATCCCTGAGAAATTGTGATAGATCATTCTTGTTTGTTGATGTGTACATGTTGACCTATTTGTTTTCCTAGCTAGAATTTTCCCATCCGTGTGAAGCATTGGTGTATTGTGTCATTGTTCTCTCACTTAAGTTTTCTGACTCTGTGCATTCAGTAGAATGGAGTATTCTGTTAGGTAATGTAATTAAAATAACAAAGTTTGATTGGGTCACAGGTTAAACATTTATGTGATACTATTATTCAGTATTTATTTGGTTGTGGGTGAGTAAGTGATTTTAAGAAGAGACTTGAATTTATAAGCAGACAGTGTTTCTTTATATTCCAGGTAGTGAATTCCAGATTTTTGGCCTTTTATGTGCACTGAGTTTTTGCATAGTGTGAGATGGACATGAGGAATATCAAAGAGTGATCTGTGCCTTGTGTTATGGTCATGTGTTCTGTTGAGGTTGGTAAGGAGACATTTGAGGGGAGGGTTTATATCAGAGTTAAGTGTTCTATGTATGTAGTAGGTGCATTAATAATTATGGATGTTTTGTATGGTGAGTAGGTTTAGAGATTTGAATGTTGGTGGAGTGTGCTGCCTGTAGTGGGAATTTGTTATCATTCTAACTGCAGCCTTTTGTTGGATAATTAATGGTCTGAGATGGTTTACTGTTGTTGAGTCCCAGGCACAAATTCCATAGGTGAGATAGGGGTAAATAAGTGAGTGATATAGGGCCAGGAGGACTGAGTGTGGAACATAGTACCGTATCATCGATAGTATGCCTACGGTCTTGGAAATTTTCTTGGAAATTTGTTGTATATGTGTTTGAAATTTGAGTCTATTATCAAGGTGGATTCCTAAGAATTTTCCCTCTGTGAGCTTTGTGATAGGTGATCCGTTTATCATTATGTTAAGAGGGACATCTGTAGCTCTGTTTCCAAACTGAATGAAGTAGGTTTTGTCAGTGTTGAGATTAAGTTTGTTAGTCCTCATCCAGGTAGATATTTCTGTAATTTGGCATTCACAGTATTGTGCTAGCATGACTGGGCTAGGGTGAGAGAAGACATATGTAGTGTCATCGCAAATAGTGTGGGTTGAGTAGTTTGCGATCATTTGTAGGTCATTTTGTAAACGAGAAAGAAGAGGGGAGGAAATC
>NW_026495281.1:0-13298 GCF_026875155.1 Cherax quadricarinatus | reverse complement strand
TAAACAAACCAACATGACCACACATGACCATAGGTATGTAAAAAAACCCAACATGACCAACAGAGCCATATGTAAAAAAAAAACCAAAAAGACCACCATGACCAGTATGGTATGTAAACAAACCAACATGACCACACATAGTCATATGGTATGTAAACAAACCAACATGACCACACATGAGCCAGTATGGTTGAAAAACAAACCAACATGACCACACATGAGCCAGTATGTGAAATGTAAACAAACCACATGACCACACATGAGCCATATGGTATGTAAACAAACCAACATGACCACACATGACCCAGTATGGGTATAAACAAACCAACATGACCACACATGATTTCAGTATGGTATGTAAACAAACCACATGACCACACATGAGCAGTAGGGTATGTAAACAAACCATCATGACCCATGAGCCAGTATGGTATGTAAACAAACCATCATGACCACACATGAGCCATATGGTATGTAAACAACCATCATGACCACACATGAGTCAGTATGGTGTAAAAACAAACCAACATGACCACTCTTGAGTCAGTATGGTAGTAAACAAACCATCATGGACCACACTTTGAGTCAGTATGGTAGTAAAAAAACCCATCATGACCCACACATGAGTCAGTATGGTATGAAAACAAACCATCATGACCACACATGAGTCAGTATGGTATGTAAACAAACCATCATGACCACACATGAGTCAGTATGGTATGTAAACGAACCATCATGCCCACTCTTGATCAGTATGTATGTAAACAAACCATCATGACCACTCTTGAGTCAGTATGGTATGGATAAAACAATGAAGTTTGGCTGAAGAAATGTTATGGATATTTGGGCGACTTGTTTATTCCTTGAAGTGTTTAATGAGAACAGTGATCAGCAAGAAACTTCAGATAACCCTCACAATATTGACTGGATTTCGCTCCCAAACGTCCTTCGAAATCCAGTGAGTGTGTTGCGTGCTCTATATTCATCGTGTTGATGGTAGCGCAAGAGTATATTCATCTTGATGAATTAGACACTTGTATAACTATTGGGTATCTTTACTGGGGAAACGCTTTGCTAATTATGGCTTCTCCAGTCCAATAAAGAGAAGAAAGATCAGAAAGACTTGGAGGTAGTCAGTCCATTAGTCGGGATTCGATATGATAAATCATAAATCTTGATAAAAGTAGAATATTGGCGCGGAGGTTATATACTGCAGTATATAGCTCCTCCAGGCAAATGCTGCGCTATTATCAAAATTGATGGACTGATCATATCAAACCTCGGGCTGAGGGATTGATTACCTCATTCTCCTGATCTTCAAAAATTTTCTTTCTATACTGGACTGAGAAATCACTATTGGGCGATACGTTTTCAAAAGTACAGATACCAGGTGTTGCACATGTGGTCTAGTTCATCACCCGGTCGGTTCTCTGAACGAGTCATGTACATTCATCTTGTGGTCTGTGGATGGCAGCGCAGGATCATAACCAAACAACAAATATTTAGGATCAAAACCCCAAAATGTTAACTGCGAATATTTGGATATTTTCCAGCAATTCATATTTTGCTTGTAATCATATTAATGGTATTTTTTCCAAAATTGAAGGTATCGTATTTTTAAAAATAAAATACTTTAACATATATAGGTTATTAATTTTGTTGTTCTGCACATTCCTTTATATTTGGATAACTAAACACTTAGTGTTCAGAAAAGCGACAATATGATGCAACAATTCTGCATTTAAACAACAAATAATAATAATAATAATAATAATAATAATAATAATAATAATAATAAAAATATAATAATAATAATAATAATACAAGTCATGTACAGGGCATACAGACCATAGCTTCATCAATAACATACTACTATACAGAAAGAGCCTTGTTTATGAGAGCATTTCGGCACATTGGTCAGTTTTGGGCCCCAGATGCAAACCCACAAACCCGTCGACGTTTACCATGTTGCTGAAAACTGATAACAAAACCTAGTCTGACTTCTACAATATGAGTCAATCTGTTTTTCATCGAAAGTCACTTCCATATAGTGCTTAAGTTTTCTTACTATTGCAACTATTATTTACTCAAGTTCTAACCGGTTCCTACGCATTCAACTCATTGCTAATACAGATAAATTACCTCTTTTTAAAATACTGCTTTAGAAATTTTTTCTCAGCTTTATCGTATAGGGAATAAACAAGGTAGAAGGAATTATTACAGTAACCCGTAATTTGATTCCAGTTTCGCATTATATCTCTCCCTGACTGCTCAAAAAAAAACTTTTTGTCAAAAGCCCCAAAGTGAACCCGGGGTTAAATATAAAAACCTTTCTTAAATGAAAAGGGTTCGCCAACAGTGGCTTAAATCAGCCCAAATACAAAGTGGGAAGGGTTATAAGGAAGGAGGAGTTTAGGTAATCAGTCCCTAAACCCCTGGTCAATGTTTTTTCGGGCCCAACACTTTTTGAGGAATACGGGCCCCGGGGGCCGGAGAAGTGGCTTTTTAAACTGCAGTCGGGTTGAGCCGGTAAAAAATAAAACACATATGCAGTATAAGGGTGATCCTTTTTTTTGAAAAACTTTTTGGCCCAGCAAATTATACGGGGGCAAAACATAAAGGGGCCTCCAAACACGAAATTTCAGAAAAAAAAATACGAAAAAACAGTCTGACGATACATGGAATGGGGTTAAAGGGTTTTTTGGGAAAAACCGACAATTTTAAGAAATGAGACACTTATGAAAACACATGGAATTTTTTTTAAAAAAAACGTTTGGGCCACTCAGTGGCTTTATCTTTTCCAATAAAAATTTTAAAATTTGGGGAAGGAGAGGAGAATTTTGAGGTAATCAGTCCCTAAACCGGGAAACGATGTTTTTTCCGGGTCCTCAACTTTTTGTGGGAAGTGCAGCATAGGGCCAGAGAGGTGATTTATTACTGCATTTTTAGATATTGAAGCAGGAGGAGGGGGATCACAGGGGGACCTCCCACTAGTGAAGTAGGTCTTTCGTCGAAATTTTGGGCAAGCGTTGAAGTCTTTGTACCAAAAACCCCCAATTTTTGTTGCGTGTCATTAAATATATTTTATAAAAAACCCAACGGCCAAGAATAAATCCCTGGGTACCCCTTTTTGTTACAGTTTCCCCACCGGTTTTAAAAACCCCTTTTTATGGACATCTTTCCCTCCCGTCTGTGAGCCATGACTCAAAATCCACAGGCTTTTTTTCCCCCAACCCCATGAGCTCCCCACTTTTTTAAACAGCCCTTTGGGGGGAACTCAAATTTTTAAAACCCTTTACAAAAATCTAAGTAAAAAAATATCAAATTTTTTAAATCGTGATAAAACAGCCTCAAAAGTTTTACTAAAAGAAATTTAAATTTAAATTATTTAGACAAGAACGGCCCTCGTGAATTCATCCCTGAGAAACCTTAATTAAGCATGCTTATTCGATGGTTTTCTTAAATCTCAGCAAAATTTTGCCCTCAGAAATTTGCCTAAAAATTAAAGGTTAGGCTTATTGGGGGGGGGAAATTTTTAAAGGGTAACGACTTTTCCCCGTTTTAAAAATGGGAAATTTAACATTAGCCATTTTCCCACATATCAACAACTAAACCCCTGTTTGAAAAAGAAAAATTTTAAAAATAAGTTAAGGGTTTTTCACAGAGTTCCTTTTTTGCTTTCCCTTTAAAAAACCCCTTTAAAAAAGCTAAATCAAAACCCAGCGCCCTTATTTTGCTTCAGCCCTGTCTATCTGCTTCACAAACCTTTTTCCCACTAGTGCCGGGAGTTACAAAAAATTTATCTCTTGGGGGGCCAACTAAAAAAAATTTTAATTACGGGGATATTTTTAGTGTCTTCCTTTTAAAAAAACCGGGAGAAAAAAATTTTTTTTTAAAAATCGAGCACATTTCATTCTCTTTGTCATAAATCCCCCTAGTTTATTTTAAAAGGGGACCATTTTTAAAATCCCCTAACTTTTTTTCTATACCCCGGGGAAAAAACTTTTTGGGTTTTATTTTTTTCAAATCCCTACAATTTTTAATTTAAAATTTTCCCTTTTAGTTTTTTCCTTACCCCCTTTTTAACGCCCCCTCTTAATTTTCAATAACGATTCATAAATGACCCTCACCTCTTTTGATACCAAATAAATTCCTTTTTTATGCCCTAGTAATTTTTTCAGCCTATTATTCATCCTTTTTTGGGCCCTTTTCTATTTGATCTTTTTTTCCTTTATCCCGGGATAAACGTTTTTGAGCAGAAAGGGAAAGGTTTTTAAAAACTGTCATTTTGAAAGCTCTTTTCCCCTTTTTAAACCCCCCCCATTTCAACAGATAAATAATTTTTTCTCAAAACCCCTCGTAATCCTGAACGAAAATCTGGGACTTTTTACTGATTATCCCTTCTAACCTACTTCCATTCAAACTAAATGAAATTTAAAATTTATGCGGCTAGAAACCCATTTCCCCCTGAAATTTTTAAATTAAAAACAAAGATTCATTTTTTCCAAACTAAGCCCAACCCGGGTTTTTCCCCCCCTTATAGGTTCCCGTAAACAAACTCCTTTCAAAAAACAATCCTAAACTACTTCTAAGAAGTCGTATGATTCTAAATTCCCCCAGTCAAGAAATTCCAACTAATATACAAAATTAAACCCCTCCAAAAATTTACTACATTACCCGGCCCTTGTGGCCCTAAAAATTTTTCCCCCCAAGCAGTCCCCCCTTTGGGTCCCTATCTAATTTTGGGGGGACGGTATAAACACCTAAAAAAAAATTTTTCATCCCCCTCTAAAAAAATTCTACCCAAAACAGACTATGAAAGTGTTACTTCAATTTAAATTTCCCCCGTTTTTATGCAACATTTTCAACGATCTCGGACAAACAATCCATCCCACCCCCCCCCCCGATACTTGTATCTCCCTTTGGAAACCCTTTTAAAAAACCCTGAATGGGGCCCTTTTCCCGAAAGCATGTCCCTTTTGGGTTTTTGGGGAATTAAACCGCATCTCATTAGGGCAAATACATCAATATTACGGGGCCTACCCAACTAATCCCCAATTAGCCCCATCTTTTTTCCTACACTACACTATTAGCCATAAAATACATTGAAAGACTACCTTTCCCTTTATCCTTCCTCCTTTTCTTTTTTCTACAAACCCAAAAATTACTGTCCTTATCCCATGGGTTTCGCGGGTTTTTCCCAGTATCTACCTCGTTCTGCTTTTTAACTATTTCCCCCCCTAGAACTCATAATATTACTACACTGGGATTTCCCTCTTTTTTCCTGCCAAAACCCTACCCACAAACTATTCCAAAAGGTTTAAAGCCCCAAACCAGCTCCCCCACTCATTTGGGCCCAGTCCCCTCAACCCCAGACCAAGAAAGTAACCCCCAAACCCCGGGGCATCATTTCATTTCTGCCATAGAAGAGACCCCATTTGTCATTATGTTATCGCTTTTTTCCTTAGGGTTATTTGTCCCACCAGCAATTGACACCAATTGCTCTGGACCCCATTTCTTTTTCCAACTCCTCTCCTTGGCAAAATCCCACTTATGACGGGGTTTTCCCCACCCTTCCTCCTAATTATTTCTATTGTGACCTTACCTGCTAATCAGGCCCTTTCACCCCCTACATCTCCCAAACATCTTTTCCCCCATTACCTCTATGATGTCATCCAGACGGCAAACAATACCCTCCATTTCAGCCCCAGGAAAGAAAAACCCTCTGTCTCCTACTCCTGCCCCTTAAAGCAAAACGCCCTATCCTTTACCTAATTTTGGCTACCCCCAACAACAAAAAAATTCTTCCCTTCCATGGTTGGTTTTCGTCGTGACTTTTCCCATAGTCGACCCCAAAATTTCCCGTCGGGTAAAACGGAAAATTTAAATTAGATGTTTCCAAAACAGTCTTTTTTCTTTCATTATTTCTACTTTTCCATTCGTCTTCTTGATCGCAACTTCTTTCCCAAAGCTGTCCAGCCATTTTTTGACTGTTTCCCTTTTCTTGACCTGGGGACTCAGAACAGTGGAAACTACTAGGGAATTTTCTTTTTTTTTCCCTGGGTAAAGGCCCGAACCTATCTTGGGCCATCCTCAATTTTTCCCTTTAAAGGGGCTTTTGGTAAATTTGCTAAATGGGGGGCTTTTTGGTTTCAGTCTGTAGAAAGCACATTCGCAGGGTCCCCCAATGAGCTAATAAAACGGGAAAAACCCTTGAAAAACAGGAGGAAAAAAGGGGAAATTCCGGGGTCCCTCAACCCTTGAGTCGATGTGGTCAGTCCATCACCCGACTAAAGGGTTTCCCCCAAGGGTTTTGGCCCTACCCAATTTACAAGGGCTTTTCCAAAAAATTTTTTAAATGATTCATTTACTCTTTATGAAAGGGTCTCACTCAAAACCCCCATCCCCTCTCACTCATGTTTTTTATCTAACCGAAATTTAAAACCCCTCCCCCAACGTTTTAGCTTCTTTAAACCCAATTTGGGAAACTTTTTCCACCATTAACTACCCTTTTTCCAAACCAGAAACCTTTCCTATTTTCTTTCTAAAATTTCTAAACTTACCCTATTTTGAATCCATTATTGGGGGTTCTTTTTCCCTTTGGAAAAGATACCTAAAAACCCTTTATTTAATCCCCTTTGTTAAAAAACCCGTCCTTCCACTTGTAACCTTCAAATCATGTCTCTCCTCATTTTCGCCCTTACCAAGTGAATGTATTTTTTAAGAGTTTTTCCAATTGTTCTTCGTATGGAAAATTTTCTAATGCTATGTATTAATTTAGTCATTCATGCTGGATTTTTTCTAGAGAATTTTTATCCATTCTGAAATAGGGGAACCAAACTGAGCTGCAAAATTATTGAGACCTTACTAATAGGGTTAAAACTGTAAAAACCGCGGGAACTTCTTTTGGCTTACATTCTGGATATAAATCCCAGAAATTTCTGTTTGCTCTGTTACTTTACCTTAGCACTGCTGCCCTTGGGTTTTAAATTTGCGCTTACCATAAACCCCCAAATCCCCCTTGCAATCTGTATGGGTTTAATTTTCTACTTTTTTAACTGAAAAGGTACTGGGGTTATGGAAAACTCCCGAGCTTCAAAAACCTTGCATTTACTACTTTAAAACTGCATCTGCCGCTTTTCTGACCATAAAAACTGAGTTTGTCTAAATCCTCCTAAATTTTCTATGACTCAAAGTTTGAAAATTTTCCTACCTATCTTTGTGTCATCGGCGGAATTTTTCTCATATTTACCAAAAAATGACCTTGATGAAAGGATTACGAGGGGACATGACAAATTTGCGGATGATTTCAAAATAGGGCCCAAAAATTTATTCTGAGGGGGATAACAAGAACCCCCAGGAGGATTGGACAAATTAATTCTTGATCGAAAAAAGGGAGATGGGGGAAATTCAAAGGGGGATAAGTGTAAGGTACTAGTCCCTTTGGGAATTAAAAAACCCTTTGAAGCTTAATCTAGGGGGAAAATAGAAACTTGATCCCTCAGAATGTTTAAAAAAACTTGGGGGTCCCCTGGACAGAAAAACCCAAAGCCAAAACAGCAGTGTCTTTGTGGGGCACAACAAGGCAACAGATTACTTTGGGTTTTTTTAGAACAAAAAAATGGAGGAACACTGCAGAAGGCCTATTGGCCCCCCGTATAGGGAATAAATATGGTTCTAGGGGAAATATAATAGGCAGAATGAGGGGGAAATTGGAAAGCCAAAAAACACAGGGGAAAAAAGGGCAGAAAAAGGTTTATAAAAAAAAAAAGGTATTTGCAAAAAAGGGGGAAAGAGAAAGGAGGGTTTTTTAAAAATTATATTATGCTAATAGCCCTAAAAGCTAGGAATAAAGGGATGAGTTCAGATTAGTTGCTTTTGGGGGGTAACATTGAAGTATTTCAATCAGTGAACATGGGTTTTTAAATTTCCCAAAAGGTTTGGGCCCTGCCTTCGGAAAGTCACAATTTTCCCAAAAAAGGGGGATAATTTTTTCCAAGAAAATATAAATATCGGGAAGGGGGGATGGGGTTTGGGAAATGTATGTCCGAGAAACACTTGAAAATGTTGCATAAAAAAAGGGTATTAAAATCTGAGGTAACACATACAGAGTCTGTCTGGATAAAATTTTCAGAGGGGCAAAAAAATTTATTCTACAGTTATTTTCCTCCCCCAAACTTTTTGAGACCAAGGGGAAATTTCGTGGGGGAAATTTTTAAGTCCACAAGGGACGATAATGTTGTAATTCTAAGGGGGAAATTTTAAATTTTGTCACATTGATTTGGGAAAATTTTTGACGGGAAATTTTGAATCGAATGGTTCTTAAAAAGTATTTCCAGGAAAGTTTTTTTGAACAGTTTTTGACAGAACTTTCAAGGGGGAAAAAACCTACTTGATTTGGTTTTGGGGGAACAAGAAAACCCTTTTTTAAAAATTAGAAATTTTAAAGAAACTTTTTGGCACAAGCGATCACAAATCAATTAACCCTTGCAAAGAATGGGAAATATTATGTTTAAAAACACTCAGTAACAAATTTCCCGATTTTTGCTTAGGGAGATTACAATGGGGGTTAAAAGAACACTTTTTCATTTTGTTTTTACTTTTGGGGAACGAAAAGCTTCAGTGGCCCGTGGCCTGGGGCTAAAGCTTCCCCCCTTCACACACGGAGGGGCCCCGGGGTTTATTCCCGGGGGATGGAAACATTTGAAAAAAGTTTTTTTTTACACCTGTTGTCCCGTTTCACCTAGCAGCAAATAGGTAAACCTGGGTTTAGTCGACCTGGTTTGGGTCGCAAAACCGGGGGACCCCAAAGGGGAAAAAAAATTAAGACAGTCCTCGATGAAAGCAAAGGGCTTTCTTGGGGTTTTCCTGGGTGGCTAACCCTCCCGGGGGGTTTAAAAAACCGAAGAAATCTTATTTTTATCAATATAAAAGTTTTTTTGAACACCATACCTGGGCTCACGAAATTTTTAATTTTTTTTATCCCGTATAAAGAAATTTGAAACAAATAGAAATGACCAAAAAATTGAAGAATAATAGGCTGAAAAATCATAGGGGGATAAAAAGGAAATTTTTAGGCGTATCAAAAGAGGGGAGGGGCATCCCTTTTGAATCAAAATTTAAATTTAAAAGGGGCCCTTTAAAAAAGGGTTAAAAAAAAGCTAAAAGGAACTATGAAATTAAAAATTGCGGGAATTTTGAAAAAATAACCCAAAAAGTTTTTTCCCGGTCTATAAAACAAAAGTTAGGGGATAAGAAAAGGGGGCCACTTAAAAAAAAACTATTGGGGACCTTACGACAAAGAGAAAGAAATGGGGTCCGTTTTAAATAATTATTTTTTTTTCGGGTTTTTTCACAGGAAAACCTAAAAATATTCCAGTTTTTTTTAAATTTTTTTTATAGTGGGCTAGAAAAAGATAAACTTTTGTAACATCAAAAGTCCCCTATTTAAATGGTTTTTTGAAGCCAAAATAACCGACTGAAGCAAATAAGTCGCCGGGGCCTGATGGGGCTTTTTTTGAGGGTTTTTTTTTAAAAAGGGAAAGCAAAATGGAACTGTGTGAAAAACCCTTAACAAAAAATTTTTAATTTACTCTTCAAACAGGTATAGTGTCTGATATGTGGAAGATGCTAAGTAATTCCCAATTTTTTAAAAAGGGGGGACAAATCGTTTTCCGGGCCCAAATTTAAAGGGGGGCCCCTTAAAACCTGACCTCAATTGTAGGCCCAAATTTCTAAGTCAAGTTAGCTGAGATTATAAGAACCCCTCTCGATAAGCATACCCTTTATTAATGATACTCATCATGGAATCCCCGAAGGCCGGTTTTGCTAACTAATTTATTAACCCTTTTTTCATAAAGGGCCCCTTTTTAGGGTTTTGACAGATAAAGAATTTTTATATTTTTACTTTGATTTTAGTAAGGTTTTAAAGATAGATTCCACACCAAAGAAATGTTAAAGAAAATGGGGAGCTCATGGCATTGGGGGGAAAAATGCTCTCGTGGAAACGAGTCAAGGCTCACAGATAGGAAAACAGAAGTGTCCAAAAAGGGGTTAAATCCGATTGGGGGTCTGTAACAAGGGGGCATTTCCCCCAGGGTCAGTCTTGGGGCCCCTTTTTTTTTTAAATATATATCAATGATCTGATGAGGGAATTACTGTGAAATGATTTTAAAATTTGCCGGGGACACAAAGATAGGGAGGATAATTTGAATCAAACGTAGATACAGGGAGCTTCAGGAGGATTTTTGAAAAAATTTTAAAACCTTGGCAGCCCAAAAGGGGAGTTTTAGTTTTGTGTAATAAATGCAAGGTTCTGAAGCTCCCGGGGGTGTCCAAAACCCCAGCACTTATAGTTAAATAAAAGTAGAACTTTGCCATACGAATTTTGAAAAGGACTTGGGGTTGGGTGAACAGTAACCTTAAAACCCAAAACAGCAATGCCCAACGTACTAAAAGGGGAAATAATTATTGGGTTTATTCAAGAAGGGGGTAAACAAAGAAGTCCAAGATTATACTGCCCCTGTATACATCATTAGTAAGGGCCCCCCCTAAAATTTTTGCAGCCGTTCGGGCTCCATATTACAGAATGGCATAAATTTTTAGAAAACATTTTAGCATAGAATGACTAAATTAATACATTTGCATTAGAAAACTTCCTTTTGAAGAAAGATTGAAACTCTTAAATTAATTTACTTGTTAACCCCAAAAATGAGGGGGGAAAATGATCGAGGGGGTATAATTTGGGAAAAAAGGGATTAATAAAGGGATATAAAAAGGTCTTGAGGCTATCTCTTTCCCAAAAGAAACCCCCCAGAAAAGGATTTTTAAAAAGTAAAAATTTTTGATTTAGAAAGGCATAGGGGAAAATAAAATTTGGTTTTTTGGGAAAAAGGGGAGTTTGGGGTGATGGAACAGGGCTACCTAGTTGGGTTATTGAGGGTAGGAATTTTGGGACTTCAAATTTAGGTTTTTATAAAAATATGAGTGGAGGGGTTGGATTTGAAAAGGGGCTTGCAAATGAGGGAAAAGAGTTTTTGCAACCTTATTTCTTGGGGAGGGATTGGGAAAATTTTTGGGGTTGGGGAAAGTTTTTTGTTAGTGGGAAGGATTGAAAGGGGCCTCCAAGTAAATTTGGTTTAACAGGCCCCGCTGCAGGGGATCCTTCTTTCTTATGTTATTTTGGTTTTGAGGGGCCCCCTAGTGATTAAAGAGCTGTAAAAAAACCCTTTTGGGGCTTCTGTTTCTTTATACTTCTTTAGATTTAAAACCAAGTAATCTGTTTGGGGCCCTTTTTGCACACCTAAGGAAAAATGCTTTTTGGCTTTTGATTTCGCTCACCAGGGCTCCCCAATCCTTTTACCCTTCTGTAGATTCCCAAACCCCTACTTTACCTAAAATTATACTTCGAGGGTTTTTTTTTATTACCAAGGGCTAGTTCCCTTTTCACTTATCGGGGCATTGAACTTCATCTGCCTTTTTTTAGAAACCCAAAACTTAATTTTTCCCCAAAACTTCCTGGAATTCATGGGAATTTCCTTTCCCCAATGAAAATAACGGGCCCATTTTGTTCATCAGCAAACTTTCCCATGTCAAATCGTAATCCCCTTTAGCCAAGGGCGTTAATGTAAAATTTTGGAAAAAAGGAGGGCCTAAAAAATGAAACTTTTTGGAAAGCCACTAGTGACAAATCTCCATTCAGAATTTTTTACTCCTTAATGGGAACTATCTGTTTTCTATTGGTAAGGGCCCTGCCTCCCATCCATGCTAGAACTTTACCCCTAACCATGAGCTGCCACTTTTCTTAAAGTCTCTTGTGAAAGGGACTCTATCGAAAACTTTAACCAAAATTCAAAAAAATAAACCAAAAAAAATTTTCCCTTTTCACTGTCAAATGCCTCAAAAGTTCTATTGAAGAACGTCCCGTAAGCTTGTCAGGCAGGAAAAGACCTCTCGTGAAACCAGCTGAGATTTTTTATCAAGTTATGCCCCTTTAAAGGGGACTTCCAAAAATGGGCAGCTATAATTGATTCTAATAAAAATTGCCCACTAAAGATGTCAGCTTATTTGGGCGGTTTAAACTGAAGGAGTGGGCTTATCCCCTTATTGAAAAAAGGAACCACATTAGCCATCCCCTTCCCCCAACTCTGGCACAACACCGAAAAGGGTGGACCTTAAACACAAATCGTTAATGGGCTGACTAAATTTTCCTTTTTGCATTCCTTAAGTTTCCCTGGAAAACAACTCATCGAGTCCCGGGGACTTTTTTTTCTTTTAGTTTGCAAACTGTTTAATAACCATGTCCCCCCGGGACAGTAATATTATTTTTAAGTGAACATATTAGATAAGGGGAAAGAGGTCTTTTGGGCATTTTTTGGGGTTTGGGAAAAAGGGGTATGACCAGGGTGGATAGGGGGGGAATGTGGGCAGATGGGGTTTCAAGTGTTGGGGGTAGGGGGTAGGTTACTGAAAACAGTGAAGGGGGTTTTTTTTTCGAGGGTAGTGAGGGCCCAAATTAAGTATGTAGGAAAGAGGGAAAAATTTTTTTTCCCGTAAAAAATGGGCCCTTTGACAAGGATTTTTTGATGGGCACCGGGGGGTTGTTTAATAAATTTAAAGAAGGGGTTGGAAAAAAAAAGTAAAAGCCCCGGGGGCTTGGCAAGAGGGGTGAGTTAAAAGATAAAGAACACACAAAAAGTGGGAGTTGTCACAGCTGCTCTTTGCTGATGACACTGTGCTTTTTGGAGATTCTTAAGAGAAGTTTTCAGAATTGGTGGGTGAATTTGGGGAAAAGGGGGCAAAAGAAGAAAAATTTAAAAGGGAATACAGGAAAAAAAGTAAGGTTAAGAGGGTAACAAAAAGATTAGGTGATGAAAATTGAAAATCAAATTTGGGGGGAGAAAAGTATGGGGGAGGGAAAAGTATTCCGATATTTGGGGGTGGCGTGTCCCGCGGGTGGTCCCTTTAAAAATAGGGAATCATAGAATTGATGAGGGAAAAAAAAAGGGGGAGTGGTGCACTTAGGAGTCCCGTGGAGACAAAGCCTTTTTCCTTGGGGCAAAGAGGGGGAAAGGGATGAGAGTATAGTTTTAAACCCAAAGCCTTTTTAAAGGGTGTTTAACGTTGGGGGATTTAAAAGTTTGCAGCGAGGGAAAAGGGTGGAGGCAGTGGGGGATGTCATGTCCCGAGGGAAAATTTTTGGGGTGAATTAAAAGCAGAAATTTGTAGTTTGGAAGTTGGGGGAGGTGCGGGGTTACCAAACTGTTGTCCAAGGGCTGAAAGGGAAAGGGGTTGAGGTG
>NW_026495274.1:0-20622 GCF_026875155.1 Cherax quadricarinatus | reverse complement strand
CCCAATAGTGAACAACACCGAAATTCCACCAATCTTTCCATGAAGTTCAGGGCGCCAACTAGTGATCAAAGAAACAAATTTCCCGCAGACGCAAGTCCCTTACTCTTCACAATAAGGTTTCTAATACTTAAACAAAACAAGGCAGTTTTCCCCATCTCTGAAGTCCCTAGCAAAAATCCTCCTGAAAACAGTAAACCCCTGCTATACATAGTCTCTCCTGTTAATACTACACAAGCCATTACAGAAAATGAACATTGAAACGGGCCCTTTCCTATCCAGCCTCCAATAGAAAAATTTGTCTAACCTTTTTTTATGTTTCCCAAGTAATAGCTTTTATACCCTTTTACTCATGTGAAGTTAACTGTTCAACATAAGATTACCATACTACTACTTAAACATTTCTACTACTAACCCCCTAGTATTGAACCTCTTCTGACCCAAATTACCCCTCTGTGTCCATGTACTTTTTGAAAACACTAGTTCAGGAGTTCACTACCTTATCACAAGATAGGCCAGGGCTTCTGCAAAAAGAAGGGGCCCGAGCTCCATGAACACGAGGAGGACTCGATTTGGAATGTGGGGCAAAATTTCTAGCAAAAGAATTTGCGAAGGAAGAGGAAGATCCTGCTCCATTTGAGATCTGACAGTCCCAACCATGGAGCCCCGACAAAGAAACAGGGGAGGAAATAAACCCCCACCCCCCGAAAAAAAAAAGGGGGATGGAACACTTGGACAAAAAAGAAGAAGCGCCGCCCGTAAAGGGAGGGGCAAACCGTAAACCGCCCGGGAAATTGAAGGTAAAGTTAGGGGGGACCCAGAACCCACTAGGGTGTTTTTTTCTCCCTGGAATCACGACAAAACCCTGAATTTCAAGAATGGTTCAACTTGAGGGAGAACCAATATGATCCTCTCAACAAGGAAATGTATCCACCTTAAAGAGAGGGGGCAGATCGTCATTCACCCTGGGGAACTGGACTCTCGGCAGAAAATCCCAGGGGGTGTAGTGATGCATCCCCGCTTGATCCCTCGAGGCGTAGCGTCACCCCAGTGGGGGTAGCTCAACTCTCAAGCAAAGACGGCGGGGCAATGCCCCAACCCCGACAGGTCCTCATTCAGTGTAGGACCACTGCCATCCCAGCTGGACCTCGGTTTTGGGGGCAGGTCGATGTAGGCCCTTCACAGCAAAACCGTTCGCGTTTCAAGTGTCACGTTATGGCCCCCTGGGTGCACTTTGTCCGCTGGTAATCTGCGGTGTCGCACCCGCCCCAACCCACCGGGGAATGCATCACCAAGCTAAAAAAATGCATCGCCCCCCACTCCAATGCCGAACTGCAGGCAGAAACACCATGCTGGAATCCTCGATCCCCCGAGGGCTCGCCAAATTCAAGAAGTCGGGAAACCCCAAAAAAACTCGGCAACGGGCCCGTCGGAATCTCATTCTCACAAACGATGGGTGCAGAAAAACGCTGCCATACCGCAATCTCTCAGACTAACCTAAGTCAACCCCCAGGAATTCCCAACCCTAAAAGCCCACCGGCGTCAAGGTCAAGAACCTCCTGCACCCCCTACCTCAACGAAGAAAAAAGAAAAAAGAGGAACAGGAGGCGTCAACAGGGTATCTGGTCAATGCGATCGCAGGGGGTTTACAAAAAACGAGCCCCCCCCGGCCTTTAGCACGACAACTCAGGCACCCCTTACCCGGCACAGGCTTTTTGAAAAACTCAACTGGCACCTCCCCAGAGACCCCGGTACCCAACCTGGTATACGCAACGGGGACCACGGTGATACAATAAAGAAATCCAACCCTCAGCAGTCCCTACAGACCAAACACCCCAGAAATATCCACTGTTTCGAACCCCAAACCCCAAGCGGGCCCTCACCGGGGAAGATCTGTAGCATATCAAGGTGTTACGGATCTTTTTGCAACAAAATCAATCCAGGGAAAAACAAGCGCTTTCCCGGGCAGATGAAATGCTCCTAGGGTGCTTTCTGACCGAGAGGAACGTGGTCCTAAATTTTGCAGGTTCTCAGAGGGGGGCAGGACTCAGTTCCAGCTAGGAAAAAACAGCGATGGAAAAACCTGGGTACCAAATCAACCCTAAAGGTCCTCAATGGAACAATCAGGGCCTGGGGGGCAAAAAAGCCCCTCTTGCTGAAGTTTTAACTGGGGATGGGTTGACTGTTTTGCTACAAAAACTTGACTGTCCTGACTATTCCCCAAGATACCCGGTTTTCGGGGTATTTTCGGCACATGGACCCAGGCGTTCACTGCAGAGGCCGTTGTATTTGTACCAATAAAAACCCTCACAGGTTATAGCAACCCCTGTGAACTTGGGAGGTGTGAGGTACAGGCCACCTTGTGCACATCCCTGGGGGCCCCCATTCCTCTAAAAAACATCTACAAAAACCCCAAGACACACCCTCGACTTTTGAGGCTCCACGCATAGCCGCACTGAGTGTTTTATTGGGGGTGGAGATTTAAACGCCCCCCCAATGCTGACTCTCACTCACAACCAATGCGCTGGCAGACACATAGAAATTGCTCCTACACGATATTCCAGAGGAAAGTTGCTAAAAAGGGGAAACCCCACACCCCTGTTGGGTGGCTGCTTGACCTTACCTTCGGTCAAGAAAACTCGCGCAAGAGCCACGGGGAAACTCATCCACCTTGTCAGTGACCACTTTGCAATGATCACCACCTTCAACATAAAAGGGCCCTCCACATTGTGCGTTCCCAGATGAGAGTAAAGAGGGCCAACGGGAAGGTGTTCCAGGTTACTTCATGACTGGTGGCCAATATCTCTTCTAAGACTGTGATAGGGTGAACAGGACTAATCACTTTTCTCACCCAGGCAGAGAGGCGCTTTCCAAAGGAGTACGTAGGACGCACTACAAAAGAGACGGGGGTTTCTACAACGACGAGGTGCGGGAGCAGAACCACCGCATCAACTCTTTTAGGAAGCTATACAGGCGAACCCTACGGCGAGAACGGGAATACTCTGGAGCCATTTTGCGATGCCCGAGAGTCCCCCAAAGGAAAAAACTGAGAAATGGTGGAGTGGTGCTAAACATTCGGGCATACACCACTTTTTTTCTGAGTATGGGGCAAGCTCAACATAGCAACTGGAAAAAGCAAGCCGAGGCCACCAGCACCCCCGAACCCCTCCCCGGAAGCAGAGAAACTAGTGGGGCTTTTCACTTCCCGGGGCCCCCACTCAGCTCCCACAGGGAAATCCGGAATATACAGACGGATCTTTGCCAAGCGCCAGCTAACGATCAAGCTGCTGTGAGTCGGGGAAAATGTGCTGATGAAGACCTCACGGACTTTGGAACTCCCACGTGCCCTTAAAACACAGTGACACTGCCCAGGGCATCGTTGGGGTTTCATACTCCATGATTGCCGGGTGGGCAAAATGGAGTAGGCCATAAGACTCTTAACAAGTTTTTGGAGGGCCAGGGCACTCCCCGCAGCTTGGAAGAAACTACCTTCGACCAATTCCAAAAACCCAAAGGGCCCAGGCAGTGAACCCCTATCGTGCCAGTCTTACCAAGATGTGAGAGGTGGTGTTAAACCCCCTCGTATGGAAACTTGGACCCTCTCTCTCACAATTTTGGGTTCACCCAAAGGGGGGGTACACGAGTGCTAACCACTCTACTAAGCCCGATTGCTGATATAACAAAAAACCCAGTATCTCGTCTACCCGACCTTGAAAAAAGGGATTTGAGCTAGCCAGCCCCACAGCAATTTGGCAATACTAGCTCGGAAGGGAATCAAAAAGGGCGCCCCCGGGCCCGGATAGAGTCCTACCCAGGGGCAGGGAGGCCTGGTCGCTTTTTAGGGACATACTCTTCTTTAAATCCCTTAAAACGGTACGGGCCCCAAGGGGTGTGCTCAGTCCACCCTGTTTAACACCTTTTGCAGGAACTGTGACCTTTCCCCTTTTATGTGGTACACAGCTCCTACTATGCTGATGATTTGCCTCGTAGTGAAGGGAAAGGCAATTTAAAGACAGGCCAAGAGCTTGGCCTAATTACGCAGTCTTTCAAGGAATGGCCCCAAGATCTCGTAAATTTTCCCGGTTTAATAAGTTTTAAAAGTTTAATTTGGGGTTTACTAAAACATAAGAATTAGAGTTAAAAACAGTGTTAAAAAAGTCCTAAAAACCTCAAGTCAACCCAAAGATTTTCTCTTATTTATTTACGAATATTTATTTTCACAAAGTTGAGGGTAACGAGGGACAAATTACAGGCGATGTTTCCAGAAGAAAGATTTTCCCGGGGCGACCCGGGAAAAACTGGGTGATAGTCGAATACAAATGATTCCTACCCTGTTGTTAGCAACATGTTTAAAAAATTGGTGAGAAGTTGAAAGGTTGGGAATTTTGTACACAGGGTACAAAACTGAAATTCCACCCCTCATCTCATGAAGTTTAGGGGCGCCCAACTAGTGTACAACACCCAAATTCCACCAATCATTCATGAAGTTCAGGGGCGCCAATAGGGGTCAAAGAACTAATTTCCGCAGACGAAGTGCCTTTACTCTTCCAAGCTGTTTCTTTACAATTTAAAAAAAACAAAGGCACTTCACCATCTTGAAGCCCAGCAAAATCCTCCTGAAAAAAAGTAAAACCCCGCCATCACATAGTCTCTCCCGTTAAAACTACACAAGCAATTACAGAGAATGAAATTGAAACAGGCCTTCTCTATCCGCCTCCAAAGAAAATTTTCTAACCATTTTATGTTTCCCAAAATAAAAGCTTTTATATCCTTTTACTCATTGCAAGTTAACTGTTCTAAATAAGTTTACCACTACTACTACTTTATCATTACTACTACTTTATCCTACTATACACTACCATGGGATTGCACCTCATTTTGGCCAAAAAAATACCCCTTGTCCATGTACGTTTGTAAGGATTAGGAGGGACGAGGGGAAATAGACACACATCGGCAGGAGAGCAACATTCACTTAACGAGGGGTTTTTAAGAAACTTGCCTATTGGGTTTAATCTGGACATTCTTCATCTTGCTCCAGGATTCTGTGCGTGCTGGCTGCCTGCCCCGGGAGACCGTTTGGGCCCTGCACCGCATCTGGGTGAAGCTTTCCCCCCTCATCTTGTTATCATTCCCTTTCCATTCCTGATGTCCATCGTGTTTAAATTTTAAGCCTAAGTCTGCTGTCGTCGGATGCGCCACGAACTTGAGCTTGCAGCTTCTCTCAACATGTCTTTCAGCAAAGTTTTTCCAAGATTTCGTCATGAAAGGAGCTTTCATCGTCCTTTTCTCGTTGATGCGAAACTGACAAGTGCTTACATACTGCCATAAGACCTTAGAAGACCGCTGCTTTACCCTCTCCATCCCATACATGCTTTAAAACGTGCAGTGTTTTTGAAACGTCTTGACAGGCTGACATGGGGGCCCTCCGGAAATTGAGTATCACTTGAAGACCTCAAAGCCTGGGCCAAGGATTTTCTGTTAAAAATCCCCCAAAGCTTCCCCAATGCTCAAGGGGCACTTCCCTAAAGTTTCCATTGCAACAGAGCACTGTCTGATGGCCTGGCCCTCTCTTACTACTACATCAACCCTCGACAGATTGAACCGAAGCTTAGTACATAACACCTTTTCTGGACATTTAAATCGTACAGTCACTCTATGCCGACTGCCAGTGAAGAAAAGAAGTATGTTCCCCCTGTGGGGCTGCGGAACGATTTTTCGTTCTTGCACTTCCATGCGCTCCCCCTTGCACAATGTTTGAGATCACCATACTCTTGCAGCCAAAAGTCCGTGCGTAAGGATATCCTCTCTAAGAAACTGAAGGAAGAAACAAAAAAGCCCTCTGGAACCCCTCCCCAATACGCTGCAATTGCCAAGAATCAATCTACAAAATCCAAGTTCTCAAGCCATCAACGTTCCACCCCCTCTCACTACCCAAAACCTCCACCTGATGATATCTCTACCAAATTCTATTACTGCATGATGTTTGCTCACATGCAAAATGCTGCAAAACCTGGCTCTTTCAACACGACTATTAATGAACTTCTTGCACTTAACAACATGCCATCATTTAACTTCCCTGCAAGTCCACCATCAGCTGAGATTTTGAAAATAATCCCGAAGATCGTCAGTTTTGAAGCGCCAGATGACTTGAAGGAATTAATAATTGATAACGACGACGCATCCTCTTTTGAATCCTTTAATCAACATTCACTTGATAACATCCAAGACAGCACCACGCCTCCTATTCGTCGTTGGCTCGTCGTGGCGGCGCAAATATCATTCCTTCGCCTCCACTCACCACTACACAAATGGACCAATCAGAAGCCACGATTCCACCACAGTCTTCTATACACTCTGTAGAGGAGACACCAACATTGAATGAACCTTCAATGCTGCAACCACCAACAAAAACCTCACAGCCATCACTCGACGTATTAATTACAGAAGACCAACACCGAGATCAATACCTGCACTGGAAAGATATAACTTTTTATACGACTCCTGACCAAGAACCCACCATGAATGTCGACACTTTGTACGAGAAATTACTCGACAGTACAGTCGAGTTTACAAATCGTAAAGAACCCATTGCTCCTTCACAGCACTCAAGATGATCTTTGACCAGTTACAAGCCGACCCAGCATTTCGACCCAAGATTACAAGACTACTCATCGTTTCCTCCCAACAACTGCACAACATAAGGAATGCCTCCAACACTGAAAAAATGATGTAACTCCTGACTCACACTTTAACGACACCTGAACAATCAAGAAGCTAGCCTCCCTTGACCACGCCTCCAGCTTCTGCCAGCCGCCAATCAACATCAAGAATGCAAGATGCAGATAGCTTGTCAGCCGGACGACTGGAGTGTTCTCCTGTTTTTTTGTGTTGGCTTTTCCGTTGCTTCCAAGGCTTAGCTGTTGGGTTTAGTCCTGACTCCTCTCTTCGACTCAAGACTTCCTCTCACCAACTATTCTTCGAGCTGTCCCCACTTGCCCCTCGCCCCTAGTGGGTCCTTACCTGTGAGTCCTCTGTTCTGTTCTGTTCTGTTTGTAAGGGCTTGACAAAGCTCATGGAGAGCGAAACGTTGCCACAATAAAATGTCACATTAGTTGCACTTGTGTCCTTTTACTTTACATATTGTCGGTAATTCTACCAACTTTATTTAATTCTTAGTTGCTTGAAGATGATTAATTGATTTTATGGATAGATGAATTTATTATGTTTTAATTATTCAAGTAGATTAATTTGTTGATTCATCAATTAATGGACTGAGTAGGTGAGTGTGTCTTTACTTCCGGGTCTGCCTCTGCCTGGATCAGGACAGAAGGATCGTACGATAAGGATTGTCAGACTCACGAGAGTTATGTAGCTTCTGGCAGGAGAAGCGTGTTACTTCTATATCTGGTCGTTATATTTGCTGTGATGATCGTTGTCCTTGTTGTTATTATTGATGTTGTTGCTGTAGCGGTGGTCGCTTATTGTGATTGTTGTAATTGATATACCATACGTTATTATTTTTTTGTTATAGGATATTTTGATTCAGATGATTGTTGTTGATGTTGCTACTACTTGTTAGTTAGTTTAATATGTTTATTATGCACCCCCATACCCATCCTGTGGGCGGTAGTCAAAAGATTACAGAGGTACATAATTGGTCCAGGGACTGGACTCCAAAGTTTTGATAGCTGAGCAAGTTACAAAGGTAATGAACTAGATCTGGTCATAATCATGACCAAGTTACAAAGGTAATGAGCTCCAGGTAGAGCTGGTCACACTCATGAATAATTGCAAAGGTAATGAATCAAACACATTAATCATGAGAATTTACAAAGGTAATGAGCTCCAGGTAGAGCTGGTCACAATCATGACAAGTTTCAGAGGTAATGAATGATAAACACGTTATGACATGATTACAAATCATAGACAAATTACAGAGTAATGAGCAGTTAACAAACATAGTAGGGAATTCATCCAATGCCCCAACAACAGATGTTGCTAGGTGCCTGTCTCTCCTCGGCAGACAGCCATTGCAAACAGCAGCAAGTTGCCCCGGGATCTGCTGTTTGCACGAGCACCATCGACCCTCCCCAAGAGGTCCAGAAGCCAGTGACTCTGTTAGCAGCCCGATGGAGAGCTGCCCTAGGGACATGTCAGCGTCCTGGTGGACGCCAAGTTGATTGAAGATCCCAGGCCCTCGTGTGCATGGATGTTGAAGCTTGAGGAACTGAGTACACACTGCCTGTGGCACACCTGACAGCTGCCTCGTGGTCGAACTCCACGATGCTGTCCCTGTAGTAGAAGTTCCTGTGAGCCCGGCACTCCCTGCAGTGCCATCGCTGACATCGTGGGTTAGGGGAGAAGCATCCCTCTATAGATGGTGGTGGCGCTGGTAGTTGGGTGGGTGAGGCGGGGGAGACGGGCAGGGGTGAGGCGTTGTGAGAGGGTCACTGTTTACTACACACGCCCTCCCCCTCCCCCCCAGCGGAGAGGGGGGGAGGCGCTGACTGGTCCTGACTCAACAACACCAAACCTTCTAAAACTGCACAACACTTCAACTATTTATGCTGAAACGATGCACTGGGATGTCCGTTCGCTGCTCTGGTATCTTCTCAAAGCATTCACACTGAGTTCTGTTAAGTAGGGACCTGGTCAGCCTCTTTGACCAGGAGCTATCCTTGAAAATCCCGCAGCTAGCCCGCTACACAACCTGCCGCGTCGGCCATGATGCTCTATGGCTACTTCTTGCTGCAATTATTATTACTTTTATTAATTATATTATTATTATTACGTATCTTATTCTAATTATTATTATTATTTATTATTATTATTATTATTATTATTATTATTATTATTATTATTATTATTATTTTTTATTCTCTTTATTATAATAAATTATGTAAAAATGCAATTTTAGAGTCTGGGTATCTCTTCAGCTTCACTAAGCTGATCGAGTTGCACGAGACATACATTATCAAGTCCGCCGAGGTTGTCTTTCCTGATGCAGAGGTGCCGTCCTTCAGGCCCTCTGTGGCTTCCATCCTCAAGTCGTGCAGGAAACTCTCCATCCGGATTATGAGGGTCATAGCCATCAGTCTCAGTATGTGGATCTTTCTAAGAAGTGCAACTGGTTGCTGCAGGTGAGAACGGGCAACCACACACACACACACACACACACACACACACAACACACCACACCACACACACACACCAACACACACACACAGAAGAACTATGGATCGACCCTGCACCCACAAATAGGTGAGTACACACACGCACACACACACATTAGTCCATTCTGTGACAGGCATTTCGCATTTCGTCTACTAAAAGCCTCTGCACAGTGGCATGTTCATTCACTGCTTTTCCTTATAATCTTGTTAAGAAAGTATTCTTGCTTCTCTCGTCGCTCTTCGCAGCTGTGATCCTCAAATTTTCGACTAGAAAACTGAAAACCATTCACAAGTCATTCACCCGTCTAAGCTGCGCTTCCAGTTTCATAAATTCTCTTACTCCCCTGCTAAAACGAAGTTTCTTTTCTTCCTAAACCCATTACTTCAACAAAAACCTCTTGTACTTTGCCTTTCCTATATTTCCAATCTTCAAAATCTTATTAAACACCCACCGTCCTCTAGATATCAAGCTTGCATTTCGCCGGGCTAATATACTTCGTAACACTCTAGCCCATATCTCTGTCACTGGTATCTTCCGTGTCTGTTCCATTTTCTGCTCCATCTACCACCTTCATTACCATGGTGAAAATCGCCGCTCTCTTAATGATAGCCTTATAGAACATAAAAAGTGTTCACCTTGCTGACACTAACAACGTTCTTTACTCTCGTAGTAGAGATCATAGCCATGTATACACTAGACAGTAAACCTAACTACTCTTCTAGCCTTTACACACGTCGTCTTGCTCAATTGGCCCTTAAACACATTCCATACACGAATAATAGTCCCTGTTACGTTTCAGTAGATGTCTAGCACACTTGGCTTTTGGGCCTCTCTACACTTCTGGATGAACCAAGGGCTCGTCCTGGACTTCTCGTTATTTCTGTTGCCTTTGGGTACAAGCCACTCGTCTGCATCCTTGCATATTGTTGCCACATATTCCATCATGTCGTTTACTGATCTCCTGCCACTTCTCTGTCCCATTGAATCTTGTGCAGGAAAGTTCTCATGTCTGTGTAGTCCTCTCTCTTGGCTTCATTCGTCCTGCCTTTCCTGCTTACCTATCCACTTGTAACTCTACTATGTATTCGAAACTCAGAATCACATGATCACTAACCCCGAGGGATCTTCCGTATGTGATGTCCTCAGTATTTGCACTACTCAAGGCGAATATTATGTCCATTCTTGCTGGTTCATCCTCTCCCCTGTCTCTGATAGTGTCCCTTACATGTTGGTACATGAGGTTATCCAGTACCACCTCCTTCATCTTAACCCTCCACGTTTCTGAGCCCCCACATGGCTCCAAGTTTTTCCCAGTCAATTTCTTTGTGATTGAAGTCACATGGACCCTCCTGGCCATTTCAGCAGTGTGTGTCAACCATTGTTCTGTTACTCTCATCATATTCTTGCCTTGGCCTTATGCAATTCTGTGGTGAGTTATATATCACTGCAATTGCTACCTTTGGACCTCCAGATTGAAGTGTTTCTATTATATAGTCTCTTCCTCTACCCTGTGTCCTCTCTCCAGCTCCTCAAAATCCCATTGGTTTTTGATGAGCAGTGCCACTCCTCCTTTCCCTCTGTTCCCTCTGTCTTTCTTCAGGATCTTGGTATCCAGTTGGAAAGACGACATCTGTTATGTCTGGTGATGACTCTTTGATTCTATCGTGACACTCTTCCCACTTACTGGTTATCCATCAGCGTTGGTATACCATACCTTTAGTTTCCTCTCAGACACTGTATTCTGGGGAGTTTGTGGGGCTTGGAGGAGTGGAGGCCCTGGCAGGGTGCTTTAGGATTCTACTGCGTACTGTGGGGTGGGCGCTGTGAGTGTGAAGTGTGGTTAGTAATGGAATAATATGTTTGGCTATGGGGTTCTGAAGGTAGTTCTGTGAGTGTTTGCAGTTGTTGCTCCTCCCGGCTCAGGTTGTCCCATGTTGACTCTATGCTCGTTTCTCTTCCTAGCTTCTTTCATTTCCGTGTCCTCTCCCTCAGCTGATGTCGTTCTGTTCTCATTTGTCATGGTCTAAGAACACCCTCCTGTAAGTTGATTTTCTTCAGCCATGGTTTCTCCTGCATGATCCTGTTCTGCACCGTTTCTGTCTTGAGAATCAATTTGACCTCCCGATTTCTCCCTGTTGTGTGCGTGTTTGTGTGTGTACTCGCCTAATTGTGGTTGCAGGGGTCGATTCATAGCTCTTGTGTGTGTGTATTTGTGTGTGTACTCACCTAATGGGGTTATAAGGTCGAGTCATGCTTTCTGGCCCTGCCCGTGTGTGTATATGTGGGTGTGTGTGTGTGTGTGTGTGTGTGTTTCATGTGTTCAGTCACCTAATTGTGGTTGCATGGGTGGAGTCACAGTTGCTAGCCCCGCGTCTTCAGTGGTCGCTACTAGGTTCACACTCACCCTGCTCCATGAGCTTTATCATACCTCTTTTTAAAGCAACGTATGGATCCTGCCTCCACTACATCACTCTCCAGAATGTTTCACTTTCTGACAACTCAATGGTTGAAGAAATACTTCCTAATATCCCTGTGGCTCATCTGAGTTTTCAACTTCCAGTTGTGGCCTCTTGTTGCTGTGTCACACCTCTGAAACATTCTGTCCCTATCCACCCTGTCAGTTCGTCTCAGTATTTTGTATGTTGTTATCATGTCTCTGCTATCCCTCCTGTCTTCCAGTGTTGTCAGGTTGTGCTCCCTTAACCTCTTCTCATAGGACAAACCCCTCAGTTCTGGGACTAGTCTTGTTTCAAATCTTTAAACTTTCTCTAATTTCTTGACGTGTTTGACGGGGTGTGAGTTCCATACTGGTGCTGTATACTCCAATATGGGCCTGACATACACGGTGTACAGTTTCGTGAATGAATCCTTACTTAGATAACTAAACGATATTCTCAGGTTTACCAGGTACCCGTATGCTGCAGCAGTTATTTGGTTAATGTGTGCCTCAGGCGACGTGCTTGGTATGATGCTTACCCCGAGACCCTTTTCCTTGAGTGAGTTTTGCAGCCTTTGACTTTTTAAGCAGTACTCCATCTGCTGTCTCCTTTTGTCCTTCCCCAATCTTCATAATTTTTCATCTGCTGTTGTTAAACTCCAAGAGCCATTTGTCAGGCTAGGCTTGCAGCCTGTCCAGATCACCTTATAGGCTTACCTTATCCTTTTCTGCTTGTATTTTCCTCATTAGTTTCACATCGTCTGCAAACAGGGATACCTTTGACTCTATCTCTTCTGTCATATCATTCACATATACAAGAAACAGCACCGGACCTAGGTCTAACTCTTGTGGAATCCCACTCGACACATGCACCCACTCTGACACCTTATCTTGGACCAACACACATTGTTTCCTTCTTGTCAGATATTCGCTAATCCACTGTAGTACTTTCCCTTCAATTACTGTCTGCTCCTTTAGTTTTTCATCCAGTCTCTTGTGTGGAACTGTGTCGAAAGCCTTCTTACAGCCCAGAAGATGCAGTCTACCTATCCCTCTCTCTCTTGTATTACTTCTTTTACCTTGTCACAGAACTCCAGTAGGTTAGTGATGCTGGATTTCCTTTCACTGGAGCTGTGCTGGTTATCATGTATTAAGCCATTCCATTCTAGGTGCTCCACCACTCTTTTCCTGATAATCTTCTCCATAACTTTACATACATGTCAGCAACACTGGTCTGTAGTTTAGTGCAATCTGACTGCCTCCTTTCTTAAAAATCGGAATGACATTTGCTCTCTTCCACACCTCAGGTAGTTTTCCTGTCTCGATAGATTTATTTAAAGTTGCTGTTACAGGGACACAATGCATCTGCTCCCTCTCTCAGTACCCTAGGAGAGATATTATCTTGGCCCACCACCTTCGAGGTATCTAGTTCCCCTAGCAGTTTCGTCACCTCATCCTCAGTTGTGTGCAGTGTATCCAACACTTGCTGGTGCACCCTACCACTTCGGGAGCCCCTCTGTCTCCACTGTGAATATCTCAGTAGTAGTAACCAGTTACCAGTAACCAGTAACCAACCGTCTCTGCATGAATCACTGTCTGTATTCATATTGTTGCTGACCACAGCAGTATTCAAACACCCCTCTCACATATGGGTACTGGGGTTAGTTAGTCTTACGATAGAGAGCAGAGAGGCAGGCTGGCTGTTTGGCGCTTCCCACATTATCCGTAATATACGTACTTCCAGCCTACGTGAGTATTTCTTTACCCTATCCACGTGTTCGAACCCCACATGATAAATGGTGGCAACGGTGTGGGAGCGTGGATTAAGCTTTTTTAAGGGTATTTCAAGACATTAGAAGACTGTTTGTGAGTAGCCGGCGGGTCAAAAGGTGAACCGTAGCTAGCCGCTTACCCTCACTCACCACGAATACTGCTGTGGTCAGCAACAATATGAATACAGACAGTGATTCACGCAGAGACGGTTGGTAGTGAGTCATCTACTGGTACACTGGTTACTGGTAACTGGTTACTACTACTGAGAAATACCTCCCTGAATTTTGAGCTGAGCTCTTCACATACTTCTTGGTCGTTCTCTGCGAGCTCGCCTCCTTCCTTCCTCAACTTGATTACCTGGTCCTTGACTGTTGTTTTCCTGATGATGTGACTGTATAGCAACTTTGGGTTAGATTTGGCTTTTGATGCTATGTCATTCTCTTATTGATTCTGGGCTTCTCTGTATCCATGCACATTCATTTCTGGCTCTTTGACTCACCTCCCTATTTTCCTGGGTCCTTTGCCTTCTATATTTTTTCCATGCTCTTCCACACTTGGCTTTGGCCTCTCCATACCTTTTATTAGACCATGGGCTCTTTGGTACAAACTTTTCTACTGCCTCCCTGTAATTTGTGGTCATGTATTCCATCATTTCATTTACTGTCTTTCCCTCTAGCTTGCTTACCCACTGCACCTCACGTAGGAATTGTCTCATTTTGTGTAGTCCCCTTTTCGGAAATTTGTTTTCTCCCATCCGTCTCGTGCTGCTTCACTCTCCATTGTTAAACTCTACTATGTATTCAAAACTCAAGACCCATAGTCACCAGTGCATAGGGGTCTTTCGTCTGTGATATCTTCTAGGTCTGAACTGTTCAGATGAATATGAGGTCTAGCCTTCTGGTTCGTCGTCTTCTTTCTCTTTGGCTTTGTCCTTAAGATGTAGGTAAATGAAATTTTCTAGTACTGCCTCCAGCAGCTTGGCTCTCCATGTCTCTGGTTCCATGTGGCTCCAGATTCTCTCAGTCAATTTCCTTATGGGTGAAATCCCCCATGATGGGATTTCAACCATAAGGGCCATTCTGGCAATGGCAACTAGTGTGTCCACCATCACTATGTTGCTCTCGTCACATTTCTGTCTTGGCCTCCAGTTGTTTGGTGGTGGGTTGTACATCTCTGGTACCATCACTTTTGGGCCCCAGTATGCAGTGCATCTACTATGTTTTTTATCTGCTATCCCTCTGATCAGTCCTATCTTCTCAAAAGTTCATTCGTTCTTAATGAGCAATGCAACTCCTCCTTCCCCTTTCCCTTCCCCCCCCACGCCTCTCCTCGGGATCTAATAAACAGACAGGGAGATTGCATCTGTTATCACTTCTGTGAGCTTTGTTTCTGTGATTGCTATGATGTCTGGAGATACCTCAGTGATTCTTTCCTGCCACCCCTCACTCTTATTTGTAATTCCACCTGTGTTGATGAACCACATATTCAGCTTTCTTTCTAGGACTGTGTTCTGGGAGTTGAGAGGGGTTAGCGCTGGCTTTGGGTGTGGTAGGCAGGCCTGAATATTATGGTAGTGTGCTGGTGTGGTAGTATTGGTGCTGGGAGGGGTGGAGACTGTAGATGTGGAGTGTAGCAGGGCTCTTGTTACTGTGTTTGGTTGGTGTGGTGTGGTGTGTGTGTGTGGTGTGTGTGTGTGTGTGTGTGTGTGTGTGTGTGTGTGTGTGTGTGTGTGTGTGTGTGTGTGTGTGTGTGTGTTGTGTGGGTGGGTGTGTGTGTGTGTGTGTATGTGTGTGTGTGTGTGTGTGTGTGTGTATGTATGTGTGTGTGTGTGTGTGTGTGTGTGTGTTGTGTGTGTGTGTGTGTGTGTGTGTGTGTGCGTGTGTGTACTCACCTAATTGTGGTTGCAGGTGTCGAGATTCAGCTCTTGCCCCGCCTCTTCACTGATCGCTACTGGGTCCTCTCTCTCTCTGCTTCCTGAGCTTTGTCATACCTCTTCTTAAACTATGTATGGTTCTGCCTCCAATACTTCACTTGCTAGGCTATTCCACTTGCTGACAAACTCTATGACTGAGAAATACTTCCTAAAGTCCCTGTAACTCGTCTGAGTCTTCAGCTTCCAGTTGTGACCCCTTGTCCCTGTGTCCCCTCTCTGGAACATCCTATCTCTGTCCACCTTATCTATTCCCCGCAGTATCTTGTATGTCGTTATCATGTCTCCCCTGACCCTTCTGTCCTCCAGTGTCGTCAGTCCGATTTCCCTTAACCTTTCCTCGTACGACATTCCCTTGAGCTCTGGGACTAGCCTTGTTGCAAACCTTTGTACTTTCTCTAGCTTCTTGATGTGCTTGACCAGGTGTGGGTTCCAGACTGGTGCTGCATACTCCAGTACGGGCCTAACATACACAGTGTACAGTGTCTTGAACAATTCCTTATTAAGGTATCAGAACGTTATTCTCAGGTTTGCCAGGCGCCCGTATGCTGCAGCAGTTATTTGGTTGATGTGTGCCTCCGGTGATGTGCTCGGTGTTATGGTCACCCCAAGGTCTTTCTCCCTGAGTGAGGTCTGTAGTCTTTGTCCACCTAGCCTATACTCTGTCTGCGGTCTTCTTTGCCCCTCCCCAATCTTCATGACTTTGCATTTGGCTGGATTGAATTCGAGAAGCCGTTACTGGACCACTGTCCAGCCTGTCCAGGTCTCTTTGCAGTCCTGCCTCATCCTCGTCCGATTTAATTCTTCTCATCAACTTCATGTCATCTGCGAACAGGGACACTTCAGAGTCTATTCCTTCCATCATTTCGTTCACATATATCAAAAATAGCACTGGTCCTAGAACTGACCCCTGTGGGACCCCGCTCGTAACAGGCGCCCACTGTGATACCTCTTCACATACCATGACTCGTTGCTGCCTCCCTGTCAGGTATTCCCTTATCCATTGCAGTGCCCTCCCTTTTACATGCGCCTGATCCTCCAGCTTCTGCACTAATCTCTTGGGGGAACTGTGTCAAAGGGCCTTCCTGCAGTCTAGGAAAACGCAATCTACCCACCCCTCTCTCTCGTGTCTTACTTCTGTTACCTTGTCATAAAACTCCAGGAGGTTTGTGATACAGGATTTGCCTTCCATGAACCCATGCTGGTTTTCATTTATAATCTTGTTCCTTTCCAGGTGTTCGACCACTCTCCTCCTGATAATCTTCTCCATGACTTTGCACACAGTACATGTCAGAGACACAGGTCTGTAGTTTAGTGCCTCGTTTCTGTTTCCTTTCTTAAATATGGGGACTACATTAGCTGTCTTCCATTTCTCAGGTAGTTGCCCAGTTTCAAGGGATGTGTTGAAGATTGTGGTTAGAGGCACGCACAGCATATCTGCTCCTTCTCTAAGGACCCATGGGGAGATGGTGTCCGGTCCCATCGCCTTTGAGGTGTCAAGGTCACTTAAGAGCTTCTTCACCTCCTCCTCAGTTGTTCGTATGTCATCCAACACTTGTTGGTATATTCCCTCTTGATGTTCCCTTCTGTGCTGTCTTCCCACAGCCCTTCCTGTCTCTACTGTAAAAACTTCCTTAAATCTCCTGTTCAGCTCCTCACATACCTCCTGATCATTTCTTGTGAGTTCTCCACCTTCTGTCCTTAATCTGATCACCTGGTCTTTGACTGTTGTCTTCCTCCTGATGTGGCTATACAACAGTTTCGGGTCAGTCTTGATTCTCGATGCTATGTCATTTTCATACTGTCGGTGGGCCTCCCTCCTTACCTGTGCATACTCATTCCTGGCTCTGCGACTGATCTCCCTATTTTCGTGTGTTCTCTGCCTTCTGTACTTTTTCCATTCTCTATTGCACTTTGTTTTTTCCTCCTTACACCGTCGGGTTAACCAGGGGCTCATGCTGGTCTTCCCGTTGTTACTGTTGCCCTTGGGAATAAACTTTTCCACTGCCTCCTTGCATTTTGTTGTTACATATTCCATCATTTCATTTACTGGCTTTCCTGCCAGTTCTCTGTCCCATTGGACCTCCCACAGGAAGTTCTTCAACCCTATGTAGTCCCCTCTTTTATAGTCAGGCTTTTCCCATTCAACTCCTGTTATTCTCTCCACTTGCAGCTCTACTATGTATTCAAAGCACAGAACCACGTGGTCGCTAGCTCCTAGGGGACTCTCATACTTGATGTCCTCAATGTCTGAGCTGCCCAGGGTGAACACAAGGTCCAATCTTGCTGGTTCATCCTCCCCCCTTAACATGTTGGTGCATGAGGTTTTCCAGCACCACGTCCAGCATCCTGGCTCTCCATGTTTCGGGACCCCCATGTGGCTCCAGGTTTTCCCAGTCGATCTCCCTGTGGTTGAAATCCCCCATAACCAGCAACTTTGCTCTGCTGGAATGAGCTCTTCTTGCCACCTCAGCAAATGTGTCCACCATTGCTCTGTTGCTCTCTTCATATTCCTCTCTTGGCCTCCTGCAGTTCTGTGGTGGATTATACATCACTGCAATGACCACTTTGTGTTGCCCAGACTGAAGTGTACCTGCTATGTAGTCTCTTTCTCCCGTCTCATCTATGCCTTCCATTTTCTCTAATTTCCATCTGTTTTTTTACGAGCAGAGCAACCCCACCTCCCCCCCTGCCCCTTCTATCTTTCCTCATGATCTGGTATCCTGGTGGGAAGATTGCATCTGTTATTGTCTCTGTGAGTTTTGTTTCTGTAACTGCTATGACATCTGGGGGACTTCTCATTGATTCTTTCTTGTCATTCCTCATGTTTATTCGTTAATCCATCTGCATTTGTGTATCAAACCTTCAATTTCTGTTCTAATACTGTAACTGTGGTGCGGGGGGTGGAAACAGAGGGATCAGTGTGTGATGGTTGGTTTGGATTGTTCAGTTGCCTTGGGGGTGTCGTGGCTGGAGTCCTTCTGCAGGTGTTTCTGGGGGGTGTGCTTGTCCTTCCATTTGATCCTGGGTTATTCTGCTCTCCTTTTTCATTTCCTCCCATTTCTCCTTTCGTTTTTGAACTCTCTCTTTCATCGTCTTCCTTTCGTCCTGTGTTCTGTCTCGAACGAGGTACACACTCCGGAACTCCTGCTTGCCTCTCAGCCTTGCTTTCTGCTGCAGGATCATGATTCGGGTTGATTCTGCCTTGAAAATTACTTTGAGAGGCCGATTCCTTTTCTTTGTGAACCACCCAATTCTCCGAAAATTTGCCACCTGGGTCATGTCCCCCTCGCCTATCACCTTCATGATATCTTCAATCGCTTTTTTCTCCTCCTGCTTTCTTTCATCATAAGTTTCCCCTTTAGCTTCGTCTAGCCCATAGACAAACACGGATCTCTCCCTTTCCACCTCCCACTGTGTGTACTCACCTAGTTGTACTCACCTAGTTGAGGTTGCGGGGGTCGAGTCCGAGCTCCTGGCCCCGCCTCTTCACTGATCGCTACTAGGTCACTCTCCCTGAGCCGAGAGCTTTATCATACCTCTGCTTAAAGCTATGTATGGATCCTGCCTCCACTACATCACTTCCCAAACTATTCCACTTACTGACTACTCTGTGGCTGAAGAAATACTTCCTAACATCCCTGTGATTCATCTGTGTTTCAGCTTCCAACTGTGTCCCCTTGTTACTGTGTCCAATCTCTGGAACATCCTGTCTTTGTCCACCTTGTCAATTCCTCTCAGTATTTTGTATGTCGTTAGCATGTCCCCCCTATCTCTCCTGTCCTCCAGTGTCGTCAGGTTGATTTCCCTTAACCTCTCCTCGTAGGACATACCTCTTAGCTCTGGGACTAGTCTTGTTGCAAACCTTTGCACTTTCTCTAGTTTCTTTACGTGCTTGGCTAGGTGTGGGTTCCAAACTGGTGCCGCATACTCCAATATGGGCCTAACGTACACGGTGTACAGGTCCTGAATGATTCCTTATTAAGATGTCGGAATGCTGTTCTGAGGTTTGCTAGGCGCCCATATGCTGCAGCAGTTATTTGGTTGATGTGCGCTTCAGGAGATGTGCCTGGTGTTATACTCACCCAAGATCTTTTTGCTTGAGTGAGGTTTGTAGTCTCTGGCCCCTAGACTGTACTCCGTCTGCGGTCTTCTTTGCCCTTCCCCAATCTTTCATGACTTTGCAGTTGGTGGATTGAACTCCAGGAGCCAATTGCTGGACCAGGTCTGCAGCCTGTCCAGAATCCCTTTGTAGTTCTGCCTGGTCTTCGATCGAGTGAATTCTTCTCATCAACTTCACGTCATCTGCAAACAGGGACACCTCAGAGTCTATTCCTTCCGTCATGTTGTTCACAAATACCAGAAACAGCACTGGTCCTAGGACTGACCCCTGTGGGACCCCGCTGGTCACAGGTGCCCACTCTGACACCTCGCCACGTACCATGACTCGCTGCTGTCTTCCTGTCAAGTATTCCTGATCCATTGTAGTGCCTTCCCTGTTATCCCTGCTTGGTCCCCCAGTTTTTGCACCAATCTCTTGTGTGGAACTGTGTCAAACGCCTTCTTGCAGTCCAAGAAAATGCAATCCACCCACCCCTCTCTCTCTTGTCTTACTGCTGTCACCATGTCATAGAACTCCAGTAGGTTTGTGACACAGGATTTCCCGTCCCTGAAACCATGTTGGCTGCTGTTGATGAGATCGCTCCTTTCTAGGTGTTCCACCACTCTTCTCCTGATAATCTTCTCCATGATTTTGCATACTATACATGTCAGTGACACTGGTCTGTAGTTTAATGCTTCATGTCTGTCTCCTTTTTTAAAGATTGGGACTACATTTGCTGTCTTCCATGCCTCAGGCAATCTCCCTGTTTCGATAGATGTATTGAATATTGTTGTTAGGGGTACACATAGTGCCTCTGCTCCCTCTCTCAATACCCATGGGGAGATGTTATCTGGCCCCATTGCCTTTGAGGTATCTAGCTCACTCAGAAGCCTTTCACTTCTTCCTCGGTTGTGTGCACCCGTGTCCAGCACATGGTGGTTTTGGGCCCCCCCTCTCCCTCTTTCTGGAGCCCTTCTGTTCTCCTCTGTGAACACTTCTTTGAATCTCTTGTTGAGTTCCTCACATACTTCACGGTCATTTCTTGTTGTCTCTCCTCCTTCCTTCCTTTGCCTGATTACCCGGTCCTTGACTGTTGTTTTCCTCCTGATGTGGATGTACAACAGTTTCGGGCAGATTTGGCTTTCGCTGCTATGTATTTTCTTTGTCTTTGGGCCCCCCCCCTTTTTTATCTTGCATATTTTTTTGGGT